>SSNR01000234.1:887614-901137 GCA_006937965.1 Callopanchax toddi
GGGGGGTCCAAAACAGATAGCGCTGATAAAAACGAGCCACCATAGGTCGTCCAAGGTGGGGGCGCGCGCCTGGGAGCACGGACCGCATAATGGAGCGAGGAGCCCGCGGGTCGAGGCATCTATTCCCGGGACACTGGTCAGCGCACAGCAGAACCTCAGTCTGCTGTAGAGGTCTCAATTTCAGCTCGAGCACGACCCGACAAATTATTACGTACATTTTTTCAGGTTGGGTTGGAAAAAGAGAGATGCTGAGAGGTCACCGTTTGAAGATGTGCAGCAATGCTGCTGTCTGTCAACCACTTATAGACATCTTTCTACTTGTGTAGATTTTCATCGTATGCTATAAAATATGATTAATAAGCAGCAGCTGGAGGACCTTTAGTGTGGCTGGCTGCACTATGGAGAGGAGGACGCGTCTTCAGAAACTGGACGCAGTTATTTCTTCAAGGTGTCTTGTAAATAAGCACTCCTTGTGTAAGTTTTACATGAGCAATGTATTTTTTAAAGTATTTCGGCAGTGTTAACTAGTGACTAAGATAATGCACATTTAATTTCAGGCTCTGGGGGTGCGGTGGTGCACAGCCGAGTATCCGGGAATTCCCAGCTGACCCGGCCTATGCGGACTTTTGTAATATATTATTAGGCTAAATTATCACCTGTGGGCCCACCACCTGCAGGAGGAACATGAAGGGTCCGGTGCATTGTGGATCGGATGGCAGACCGAGGCGGGAGCTTTGGCGGTCCGATCCCCGGACAGGAAAACTGGATATCGGGACATGGAACGTCACCTCTCTGGTGGGGAAGGAGCTGGAGCTTGTGGAAGAGACTGAGCGATACCGGCTAGATATAGTCGGGCTCACCTCGACACATAGCGTTGGCTCTGGAACCCGAGTCCTGGAGAGGGGTTGGACACTTTTCTTTGCTGGAGTTGATCTGGGTGAGAGGCGGAGGGCTGGGGTGGGCTTTCTGTTAGCCCCAAGACTCTCTGCCTGTATGTTGGGGTTTACCCCGGGGGATGAAAGGGCAGCTTCCCTGCACCTTCGGGTTGGGGAACGGGTCCTGACTGTTGTTTGTGCTTATGCACCAAATAGCAGCTCAGAGTACCCACCCTTTTTGGAGTCTCTGGGACGAGTGCTGGATAGCGCTCCTACTGGGGACTCCATAGTCCTGCTGGGGGACTTCAACACTCACGTGGGCAATGACAGCGTGACCTGGAGGGGCGTGATTGGGAGGAACGGCCCGCCCAATCTGAACTCGAGTGGTGTTCTGTTTTTGGACTTCTGTGCAAGTTGCAGTTTGGCCATAACGAACACCATGTTCGAACATAAGGATGCCCATCGGTACACCTGGTACCAGGGCAGCCTAGGTTACAGGTCGATGATTGACTTTATGGTTGTATCATCTGACCTGAGACCGTATGGTTTGGACACTCGAGTGAAGAGAGGAGCGGAGCTGTCAGCTGATCACCACCTGGTGGTGAGCTGGATCAGATGGCAGGGGAAGATGCTACGCAGACCTGGTAGACCCAAACGTATAGTGAGGGTCTGCTGGGAACGCCTGGCAGAAGAGCCTGTCAAGATGGTCTTCAACTCCCACCTCCGGCAGAGCTTTGACTGCGTCCCGAGAGCAGTGGGGGACATTGAGTCCGAATGGGCCTTGTTCCGCTCTGCGATTGTTGAGGCAGCTGTTGCTAGCTGTGGTCGCAAGGTAGTCGTGGCGGTAACCCCCGTACCCGCTGGTGGACACCAGAGGTTAGGGGAGCCGTCAGGCTGAAGAAGGAGGCCTACAGGGCGTGGCTGGTCTGTGGGTCTCCAGAGGCAGCTGATAGGTATCGGAGGGCCAAGCGGGGTGCAGCAGTGGCAGTTTCTGAGGCAAAATCTCGGGAGTGGGAGGAGTTTGGTGAGACCATGGAGAAAGACTATCGGTCAGCTCCAAAAAGGTTCTGGCAAACCATCCGGCGCCTCAGGGGAGGAAGGCGGCAACTCGCTCACACTGTTTACAGTGGGGACGGGGAGCTGCTGACATCAACTGGGGCTATAGTCGGACGGTGGAAGGAATACTTTGAGGAGCTCCTCAATCCCACCGACGCGCATTCCGAGGAGGAACCAGAGCTGGGAGACCTGGGGACGGACTGTCCAATCTCTGGGGCAGAGGTCGCTGAGGTAGTCAAACAACTACGCAGCGGCGGAGCCCCGGGGGTGGATGAGATCCGACCTGGGTATCTCAAAGCTATGGATGTTGTAGGACTGTCGTGGTTGACACGTCTCTGCAACATTGCGTGGTCATCGAGGGCAGTTCCTGTGGAGAGGCAGACCGGGGTGGTGGTTCCCATTTTTAAGAAGGGGGACCAGAGGGTGTGTTCCAACTATAGGGGGATCACACTCCTCAGCCTCCCTGGAAAGGTCTACTCCAGGGTACTGGAGAGGAGGGTCCGGTTGATAGTTGAACTTCAGATAGAAGAGGAGCAATGTGGTTTTCGTCCTGGTCGTGGAACTGTGGACCAGCTCTTTACCCTCGCTAGGGTGATGGAGGGGTCATGGGAGTTTGCCCAACCAATCCACATGTGTTTTGTGGATTTGGAGAAGGCTTATGACCGTGTCCCCAGGGGCACCCTGTGGGGGGCGCTCCAGGAGTACGGGGTGGATGGTCTTTTGTTAAGGGCCATTCAGTCCCTGTACCAGAGGAGTGTGAGTCTGGTCCTCATAGCCGGCAGTAAGTCGGACCTGTTCCCAGTGAGGGTTGGACTCCTCCAGGGCTGCCCTTTGTCACCGGTCCTGTTCAGAACCTTTATGGACAGGATTTCTAGGCGCAGCCGTGGTGTGGAGGGTGTGGAGTTTGGTGACAGGAGAATCTCGTCTCTGCTGTTTGCGGATGATGTGGTCCTCCTAGCTTCATCAGGCTCTGACCTACAGCTCTTGCTGGGGAGGTTCGCAGCTGAGTGTGAAGCGGCTGGGATGAGGATCAGCACCTCCAAGTCTGAGGCCATGGTTCTCGGTCGGAAAAGGGTGGCTTGCTAACTCCAGGTCGGGAGAGAGGTCCTGCCTCAAGTGGAGGAGTTCAAGTATCTCGGGGTCTTGTTCACGAGTGAGGGAAGGAGGGAGATCGACAGGCGGATTGGGGCAGCGTCTGCAGTGATGGACGCTGAACCGGTCTGTTGTGGTGAAGAAGGAGCTGAGCCAGAAAGCAAGGCTCTCGATTTACCGGTCGGTCTACGTCCCAATCCTCACCTGGTCATGAGCTTTGGGTAATGACTGAAAGAATGAGATCGCGGATACAAGCGGCTGAAATGAGTTTTCTCCGCAGGGTGGCCGGGCTCAGCCTTAGGGATAGGGTAAGAAGCTCGGACATTCGGGAGAGACTCGGAGTAGAACCGCTGCTCCTCCATATCGAAAGGAGCTAGCTGAGGTGGTTCGGGCATCTTGTTAGGATGCCCCCTGGACGCCTCCCCAGGGAGGTGTTTCAGGCATGTCCTGCCGGCAGGAGGCCCCCGGGTCGACCCAGGACAAGCTGAAGAAAATACATCTCTGGTTTGGCCCTGGAGCGCCTTGGGATCCTGCCGGAGGAGCTGGTAGAAGTGGCTGGGGAGAGGACCGTCTGGAACTCCCTAATTGGGATGCTGCCCCTGCGACCCAGACCCAGATAAGCGGAAGAAGACGAGACGAGATTATTAGGCTAAATTATGTTTCACGGTTCATGTTCAGAAAGTTTAGTGTTTAGTTTTTAATAAAATGTTTGAGTTGAAGTATTGTCCGCTGTGTGTTTAACTTTTTTCCCCCACATAAAACATTAATAAAAATTAAAACTCGGGTTCGGTCTGGTCAGGCAGAATTACATGTGATAGTGTCGGGCTGGGTCAGTTCAGATTCGGGTTGAAATTGTGGGTCCATGAGAACTTTAGTCTGCTGAGCTAGACATGCAGCTATTTCTGCATTTTTCTGCATCTCTTTGTTTTCTTGAGGCTTCCCAAAATAAGTCTAAAATCCACTTTAGCGCCTTTTGTGGTGAATATGTCTTTGAGGTCACCAGGATAGGGGGTGCTGCAGCACCCCTACTTCCCGCGGTAATGGCTTCACCCCTCCAAACAGTTGAATCATGGCCATCCCCACTGATCTGACAGTCAGACACCTCAGTTGTCATTTGCTCCGCTCCAGAGTTCGTCTGCAGCCAGTCCTCCAGAACAACTCCTTCACCGTGAGCGTTTCAGTGTTCAAAACACAAATCAGCCCCTCCTGAAGTGTAGGACACCTGCTGCCAATCGCTCCCGCAGCTCCGTAATTTTCAGATGAATCAAGCCCCCGCAGATGCCAATGAGCGTAGACCCAAACCTCATTAATCCAAAAGTGCAGTCCTCCAGAGACGCAGCGTCCTGTCAGCCGAGTCGGAGAACCCCTCTCCGTTTTGAAAGTGGAATAAAATATATCCAAAGTTTTGAGAAAACCAGCAAAACAGATCCATATTGAAGAAAAAATATTTGTCCAGAAGGAATGAGGAGGTTGCTCAGTTTAGAAAAGACAAGAGCGCTGCAGGGGAAACACAAGAGGGAGAGAAGAGAAAGTGCGTCCGCTCTCCAAGGAAGCCGAAGTAGAAAAAATAAACAATAATAATAAACAATAGACGCTGTACACCCACTCTCACTCCTCATACATCCTCTATGGACCGGGGACCAGCGCCCTAAGGCTGAAACTGGCCCCCAGACCCAGGAGGTGGTAAGTTGTTACTTTTACTAGTTATTTTTTATGGAGGTAGCATATAGAGCATTGTGTGTTTGCCACCACTGGATCTGTCCCACTGTCTCTCAAACTTGCCTCCATCACTCCCATCCTGAAGAAACCTGGTCTGAACCCAGACATTATGGACAATTTCAGACCCATCTCCAACCTCCCACTACTCTCTAAAATCCTGGAACGTTCAGTCACCACTCAGCTCCAGCAATATCTACAATCCTGCCAGCTTTTTGAAACATTTCAATCTGGTTTCCGTACCCACCACAGCACTGAAACAGCTTTATTAAAAGTCACCAACGACCTCCTGATTGCCTCTGACTCCGGTTCCCTCACCATTCTCCTCCTCCTCGACCTCAGCTCAGCCTTTGACACCATCGACCACTCCATCCTCCTCAACCGTCTTCATTCATCCATTGGTATCACAGGCTCAGCACTCCACTGGTTCACCTCCTACCTCTCCGACCGCCACCACTACGTCTCCGTCAACAACTGCACTTCAAGCACAGCCCCTGTCACCCACGGCGTCCCCCAAGGCTCGGTGCTTGGGCCTCTCCTCTTCCTACTTTACATGCTTCCCCTCGGACATATCATACACCAACATGGACTCCATTTTCATTGCTACGCTGACGACACACAACTATACATCTCCACCAAATCCATCAGCCCAGTCATTCTCTCCACCATCACAGGCTGCCTGGGCAACATAAAACACTGGATGGACACCAACTTTCTAAAACTGAACTCATCATCACTGGTCCCAAATCCCTCTTATCCTCTGCTCAAAACATCTCCCTCCTAATCGACGGTCACACAGTCACACCCTCCTCTACAGTTCGCAACCTTGGCGTCATCTTTGACTCCTCCCTCTCCTTCAAATCTCACATCAATAACATCACCAGGACATCGTTCTTCCACCTCCGTAACATCGCCCGTCTCCGCCCATCCCTCTCTCACTCCACTGCTCAAATACTCATCTCTGCCTTCATTACCTCCAGACTGGACTACTGTAACAGCATCCTCTACGGACTTCCTTCCACGGCCTTACACAAACTACAGTACATCCAAAACTCAGCAGCACGTCTACTCACCCACACCCGCTCCAGAGACCACATAACTCCTGTCCTCAAACAACTCCACTGGCTCCCAGTTCAACACCGGATTCATTACAAACTGCTCCTCATCACCTACAAATCCCTCAATAACCTGGCTCCCCCTTATCTCCCTGAACTTCTCCATCGTCATTCTCCTACCCGTCACCTCCGCTCTGCTGACTCCAGTCTCCTCTCGCCAACAAGAACAAAACATCGCACCATGGGGGATCGAGCATTTGCCGCTGCTGCCCCAACTCTTTGGAATTCTCTACCACAAAACATCAGGATTGCTGACTCTCTCTCCACTTTCAAGTCACTGCTCAAAACCCACCTATTCAAACAGGCTTTCCCTTAATCATCATCCTCTCCAGCACCCATTAATTAGCTTGCCGTAAGTGTTCTTAGATTGTGTGTGTTTACTAATTGTGTTCATTGCTCTGAAAAGCGTCTTTGAGTGTCCGAAAAAGCGCTATATAAGTTTGAGGTATTATTATTATTATTATTAGTTATGGATTTATTTATTTTATTTTTTAACATTTTTGTCATTTCGTTCAGCTACTTGCTGTCCTGCTATTTTTTTAATGCTATAATGTTTGGTAAGAGGACCCTCTCGAAAATTAGATTTCTCATCTCAAAGGGCAATATCCTTTGAAAATAAAATAATAATAATAACAACAATAATAATAATAATAGATTAGATTTATAGAGCGCCTTTCAGGACACTCAAAGCGCTTTGACAGAAGCTCCATTATTCATCCACTCTCTGGTGGAGGTTAAACTACGACAGACGTCTGTAGTCACAGCTGACCTGGGGCAGTCTGACAGAAGAGAGGCTGCCATTCTGACCATCAACCACCAACATTCACACACAGTCACATTGGGTGAAGTGTCTTGCCCAAGGACACAATGACAACACCCAGCAGGAGCTGGGGATCAAACCGGCGACCCTCCGGTTGCCAGACGAGCACCCTACCTACCGCCCCAAATAAGTAAAATAAATAAGTGTCAGCCCTTCCTGTGTGCAGACATTCCTGTGTAAAGACATTCGTGTCTACCTGCGTGTGTCCACCGACCGAGTAAGGACACCAAACAAAGCAAACCCGTTCTAGTTGCTACACATTTTTAAAACTTGCCTTTTTCCTATTCCTGTTGTCACAGGATTACAAATCTGACATCCTGGAGAAGCTGGCTGAAGAGATCTTTCTGTAGTCTCAAAATGATCAAATCGATAAAGTAGCATCTGCACTGATCAAAAACTTTTCGTACTTGCATGTGCATTCTGGAACACGGCACTACGGCTGGATGATAGGTCTGAAATACACAATGACAAATTACAGGACAAAAAGGTGCAATACTGTGGATGTCCTGACGTGACCGTAAAGGCTTTAAAAAACGAATTAAATGATTGTCTTCCAACCAAAAATGTGATGAAACCTAAAAAGGCGGAAGCGAACTTCTGTCCATCACACCAAGTGGGCGAAACAGATGAAAACCTGGAAAATCAGATGGTGAAAAGCCTGGAGACTGGAGGTTCCCCTGGTTTAAAATGCAGTATACAATACATTGTAGCAGACGTAGTATTCCATTTGAGTAGGAATACTATTGTCTTAAGCTAGGTACTTCAATATTTTGTGTATTTATATTTTGATTCTGCTGAATGAGTGAATGAATGGATTAAAGTATGTATGACATCTGTCTGAAAGGTGAGCTCCTGCATAACGCCTACTTATTCTCATCCGTCATTGTAGCTCTTTACAGTCCATCATGGTGGTTCTCATCTGATCACGAGGTCCAGACACCATCATTTCCTGCAGCAACACATTACCACAGATAATCCACCTTCATCTTCATTCATATCATGGAAGGATGGGCAGAGCTGGCAGACAATGGAGGGTCTCAGAACAAATCAAGCTAATGCCCAAATAAAACATGGAAGCTCATTCAATGAATTCAGTCATCTGTAGCAGCTGGGGTTTGTCTGGCACACCATCAGAATCATTATGAATTAAATGTTAGGAGGTCAGTCCAGTACTGTTCCAGAAATGAAACCACACAATAAAATTATTAGACATCATTCTATTGTCCTCTTGAAACATGTTTTCTTCTCAACATCTTTCTCCTTTTAGCAACAGACCCTTCAACAACCTTCAGCAGCTAGAAAGCATTAAAGGAGCAGGAAAAATAAACCAAAGTCAAGAGCGTCGCGCCCGGCGCTGAGAGAAACTGCAGGTCGGCACAAAACCAGACATCATCTGTGGAGGCGCTGACGTGGATGCAGCTATGCAGCAGTTGGGTTTGCTTCAGGGAAACTTTATTTTTAGGAAGCTTCCCGATGGAAACCTCGACTAAACTAAATTTGTTTGCACCTTGTGCAAAGCAGCACTAGTTCTTTCAGTCTCTGGTCTGATGCTCCAAACCTGTTCTCATCATTTGGGTCACACACATAATATGAATGCCTTTGGCAGAATTCAAATGAGCCATTTTAATCTAGATTAATTCCAAGATTAAGGTGAGAATAATCTAGATTTTAAAAAATTAATCTATGCCCACCACTAATATTAATCTATCATATATACATCTATGCGCATACATCTCTGTGCACACGCTCCTCATTAGCTTGACTCCTACCTCCACCTGGCTCCTCCTCCTGCAGCTTCCTGCTTGCAGTGCGCGTCGTCCTCTGCTCAGTGCACGAGAGAGCGAACTCTCCAACTCCTGATGTGAATAATCTAGTCTGTTAGAGTGGCTCTTTCTCCCCAAACTTGTAGTTTCCTGAGCACTACTCTCATGTATTATTTTATGTTCTCAGATCTTAGTTGCTGCGAGTGCCCTCTTTCTCCGGACCGAGTTCTCAAGCATGGATTTCAGTCCGGACAGAACCGGACAGTTCGGTAGACTCGGTATTCTACGCTTTTCTACGACTGGCTGAACCAGCTTCACCACGCTGCAGCATCGTGTTGTCAGACGTGAGTGTGTGCACATTTGCCTCAGAACTCACATGTTTAGAGGGGCGAGAGTGTTTAGATGTCAAAATGCGTACAGGCTGGCAGGTCTGCAACTGTTTCATCTTCAGTCATGAATCCTGCTGCTGCTCCAGCGTTCTCGTCAACCACATCAGGAGATGCTGGTGCACTGTTAAACATTCACTTCAAAATATGAGTGAAAGGACTGCCTTAAAATTATGAGAAGAATGAAAAAACATCATTAGTTGTCTTCACATTACCATACACTATCCCAAATTACATGATCTTGTTATACCAACATGTTTTGAGTTAGTTTAATTTATAATGGAGAGTTGATTCAACTTCTTTTAGTTATTTCAACTTTAACACTTTTAACCCAATTCAAAATGTTTTCACTCAGTTCATCCTATAACAGAAGTGGCCAGTCCAGGTCTGAAGCAAGTCGCTCAAGGCAGAAAACAACCATCTACCTCAGCTGCATGAAACGGGGGCATTAACGTAATGCGTTTACTCACTTCCCGACTTCCTGGATTGTCGCTGGTGGTCTTTTAACTTCTGTGCTCGGTTCTTTAGGCACCGAGGCCCAACTCTCAAAGCTCGAGCTTACACAGTCTTACTGTAGTCTCCGAGTCCGGCTCAATTTCCAAACGTCGGGTCTCCTGCTCCAACTTCATCTGTCGGAGGCGAGCCTTTTCTTCAGCTCCATGCTGTAGTTTGATCAAAATCTTCGTCTGTACTGGGAGTAGGAGAGAGTAGCTTTATGAGCAGGAGAAGGAGCCTTACTTGTAACAGGAGGCGGCTGGATCGCTTCCTCTGACACCGGAGGGGGGTCCTCTCTTGTGGCGTCTTCATCATCCTCATCTGGTGGCTTCACTGGAACGACAGAAGCACTCGCAGGTGTCCAGCATTTTCTACCATCACATCTCGACCAGAACCCGAGAGGGGGTCTCTAAAACTTCTTCAGACTAAACACAAACTGCTATGAACCAAAAAGCCAAAAAGGGGACCAGCCGACCAAAACAAAAACTGGTTCCCTCACTCACCGTTAATTCTTAAAACTATGAAATGTCGGGCTCATAACCTGGAATTCAGCAAAGTCCCGGACGAGCCCCCATTATGTCACGACCTCCTATCAGGTCTAGGAGTGTACCAACACAAAACGGTGAGGCTCAAAGCAAAACCTCATTTATTTTTATACAAAACAAAACAGGAGGAGGAACTGTTCAAACTCAAACAACAACCCGACCAATGGGAATAAATAACATTAAACACTCCGCTACTCAAAGTATCACTAAATTATCGATAAATGAGCTAAAACCGGGACGTTTAATAATTTAAGGTAAAACTGAATAAAGGTCTGGAGACGGTAAAAACTAGACATTAAGACAAAGCTAAAAAGTGGAATCCCACATCTAAAACCACTCTGTCAGTCAAGTTCAAATTCAACTACGCTCTCTACTCTAAGACCAAGCTAAACTGTGGAATCCCACACAAAATCACTTTGTCTAAAACACTTTAAACTGCCATAAGCTCTCAGCTCCGATCACACACCCAGGGGACAGCGGACCCGTCTGCCGCCCCAGAGCGACTGGCTGACGTGTCTTTGAAGCTGTGCTTGATTACAGATTGGACCCAGCTCTCCAGTGTACGTCTCGTTGGAGCGCTGGAGCGAGTGAGAGGAGGTCGGCAGGGCACGGCGCTGGACTGTAACAACTCCAAACGCCGTTGCCCCTACAGTCCTCCACCAGTTCAACCATCATCTAGGTCTCCTCCTAGAGTCTCTGTCCCCACAGTTTCCTCCCCTGCTGTCAATTCAGAACATTTTCCTATTCCAGTTCATACTGTATATCAACCCGCTGCCCTGTACGTATGCCCTGTATTTTACTGTGTTTTAAAGTGCCTGTGACTCCATATTTAAATCACTTTATATTAAACAGGTGTAATCTTTGATGCCTCTAGATCAGCGTTGCACCATTAGAACTCAAAATACACCTTAATTATTTCCTAAGGAGCAACTCAGAGATCAGAAGAAAGCGCCGCCTTCCGGTTCTGCTGGGTTTCTCCTTATTTGGCAGCCTGACACTTCTGCTGCAGCAGGGGGCAGTGTCCAGTAGGGGGCAGTGTCCAGTAGGGGGCAGTGTCCAGTAGGGGGCAGTGCCCAGTAGGGGGCAGTGCCCAGTAGGGGGCAGTGTTGTCACGTGAAAGAGAAACGAAACTGAAACTAAACACTACACGGTCTATGGGCAATGGCGGCGGTTCTGCCTCGCTCCAGTTGTCGTGAACGTGCATGTGGGAGGAGAATTGACCATATAAGCAAGTCCGGATCATTATGACCTCATAGCGGGCTGGAGTGAAAAAAACGGTTTGAAACCTGGGTCTGAAATCTGGAAGAGCTTCTCACTGGCTGGACTAGGAGACAGATGGACGCCGTTTTTTGCTCTTTCTGGCAGGTTGAAGGTGAGAACTCAACGTTGCAACATGATAGATAAGTCAGAAAACATGGAAACCGATGTCATGGGCACTTTAATTTACCAACCTCCTGGACCAGCTGGCCCTTTTCTCTCTGAATGTTCAGATTTCTTATCATCCATGATTAAGCTGGAAAAGGTTTTAATTCTGGGTGACTTTAACTTCCACATTGATAACCCTGAGTGTAACACAGCAGCTGATTTCTGATCCATCACTGATTCTTTTAACTTTGTACAGCATGTATCAGGACCAACCCATAATATGGGTCACACTTTGGATCTAGTCTTCTCTCTGGGTCTAAACATCAATCAGCTACATGTTGAGGAGGTTCATGTGAGTGACCACAGCTGTGTTTTCTTTAAGATTCAGTCTAACGTTGATCCTGTCCCTCACAAACTGAGTTCATCATTAATCAGTCAGCAGCTGATGGTTTTTCTGTAATGTTTGATAGAAGCTTAGTTCATGGTGAAGACCCAACCTCCTTCATCCAGTCATTTAAGTTCTGCTGTAAAGTCAAACCTGAGGACTCTGGGTATTTTTGACCCATCAAGGTCTCTTGAAGGTCACTCAAAACAGCTGGTCAGCTGGTTTTTTATGTTCTCTTATTGGTGTTTAAAGCCATACTCAGTAGGCAGGTAAACAAACGAGATCTCCTAGCTAGTTTACAGAAACACGTCTCGGTGAACTCGCCCCTCCCGTCGGGTAAAATCCATACGCCAGCCTCCCGCCGACATGGGACCACGGTTTGTAAAGGTGACAAAGCAGAGTCTAACTCCAGCAGCTGAAACGTTCTCCCAGCTTTTCCTCTTTTCACCTCCAAACGTTTTTAGTTTCCTGCTAGCTGAAAAGGGGTTTTTGGGGGACTCTGGTATTTTTATCTTAAAATGGAATCACCCGCCGGCTCTCTGTCCTACTTCTACTTCACTTTCACTTCCGGGATGTTCTGCCCCAAAATGTGTCCGGGCGGATTAATGCCAATCCAAGCAGTGAGGAAATGCGGCAGACAGACAGCTGGATTGTCCAATCCTTTCGTTCGGTCCTAACGATAGGATTGGCTGAAGTTTTTAGAGAACTGCGGGACAACTACTTTATTGATTTCTTTCGTTTTTTTAATTTATCTCCACAATATATTTATGGCTATACTATGTTAGAACGTTGTTAAGAAGCTTTAAAAAAAATGTTAAAAGTTACATTGTTTACCTGGCTACTGAGTATGACTTTAATCATGTCTATTTGTACCTCAATCATTATGTGTTTTAATGATATTTTTAATTTGTTTATTTTGATTTGTTTTTATAGTCTTTTATTTTGTCTAAGACATTTTAATCTGTCCTTTATTATTTTATTTCTTTAACAGTCTTGATCCTTCTGGTTCTTTGTCTCTTAATCAGGTTTAATTCTGCTGTTTGTGAAGCTCTTTGTGATTTATGTCTGTGAAATGATTCTATAGAAATAAACTTTACTCACTAACTAGACCAGCGCAGTGTGCAGAACAGTGGTTACCAGTGGAACACTTACTAACACAGGTCACTGTGGGTGTAAGTAAGTAAAGTAAGTAAAGTTTATTTCTATAGCACCTTTCACAGAAAAAATCACAAAGTGCTTCACAGAAAACAGAATCAAACATGATAAAACAAATAAAATTAATAAAACAAACAAAATATCATTACAAATCAAAATCATTAAACAACAACAAGAGAACACAAAAGAGTTATTTAAAAGCAGTTTTGAATAATTGGGTCTTCAGCTGCTTTTTAAAGGAGTCCAGACTGTCTATACAACGTCAGACTAAAGGAAGGTCATTCCAAAGTCGAGGTGCAACAGACTGGAAGGAGAGATCACCTGGACTTTAAATCTGGTCCTTGGAACTGTTAGTAGATTCTGGTCTGTGGACCTGAGGACTCAGGTTGGAACTGTTAGTAGATTCTGGTCTGTGGACCTGAGGACTCAGGTTGGAACTGTTAGTAGATTCTGGTCTGTGGACCTGAGGACTCAGGTTGGAACTGTTAGTAGATTCTGGTCTGTGGACCTGAGGACTCAGGTTGGAACTGTTAGTAGATTCTGGTCTGTGGACCTGAGGACTCAGGTTGGAACTGTTAGTAGATTCTGGTCTGTGGACCTGAGGACTCAGGTTGGAACTGTTAGTAGATTCTGGTCTGTGGACCTGAGGACTCAGGTTGGAACTGTTAGTAGATTCTGGTCTGTGGACCTGAGGACTCAGGTTGGAACTGTTAGTAGATTCTGGTCTGTGGACCTGAGGACTCAGGTTGGAACTG
>SSNR01000234.1:908493-926911 GCA_006937965.1 Callopanchax toddi
AGACCATACCCCCCCCAGTGATGCAGGCACCACGAGAACAGGTGAAGAGGGAGGCCTGGAAACATGCATAAGCACCTCTGTCACCATCCTCATTGTAACCCTAACACGAAAGAGCTCAGGTACAGAGTCCAGATCCGCTGGAGACGGCTGGTGAGCTGCAGGATCTGGATCCTGAGACTGGAGATTGATAAGGTCGTCCTCAGAAAAGACGGAGCTGACAGAGACGAAACCATCCGATGGATGAGGGGAGGACGTCTTGGCGGCCCACTCACACCTCAGCGGGTGAGCACGATGGGGGAAGGTCATCATCAGGGAGCCACAGGGGTCAAAGGACCATGGACTGCCAACTGCAGCACACTGTTTAGCCAATGAGTCAGCGAGGTCGTTCATCTCCTCATCTGGCCCAGGGGGCGAATATCACCTTCGTAGGCGAAGTGCGTAAGGTCCCGCCTTTCTCGCCTCTGATTGGCTGCAAGCGCTCTCCTACGATTGGCTGTGGGGATTTCAGGCAAGCTCCCGCCTTTGAAGCCCTCTTCTCCTTGTCAACAATTTCATAGATCAATGAAAATGTCCGGGTTTTAGCGCTTTTCACGTCAAATAGGCACGCCACATACTTAAAGTAACTGGTGCGAATAAAGCAGTCCGTGTTGCGTGTGGCGTCCCTCTCATAGACAGAACAAACAGCGTTTCATGGTGTTTTCTTATGGAATATGACATTAACACTGCTTAAAATTATTATTTACTGTGACTCTGTATCAGTTCACGACAGTGTAATGGCTAAGACGCCAGTCTACAAGCTTGAAGGTTGCAGGTTTGACTCCACCACCTGCAATGTTGACATCCTCTTTTTCAAAAATCAAAATATGGACACCCTAGTTATACTTCTTTATAAAAGTTATATCTCCATACTCAATGTAATGTAGCTTGTAAATAAAAAAAAGCTTGGCAAAATATTGCAGTTCTATTATATTTCATATTTCTTGCCCTTTAGGGCACACATATTTAGCCTATATGTACTCTGCTTTAATAAGATAACCTCAAGAGCCAACAGATATACGTAAAGGACATTCTTCTACATACTAGTTGCAGTTCCTTTTCTAAAAGAAACTGAAACATTTGAACTTGTAATAAGTGAACGAATGAATAGATTTATTTCAATTTTATATTGGATCAATAGAAATGAGAATAGATTGAAGCTGCTTAGGTTGCACAACACAAGCATCCTAATGATAGAAGCGGTAGCCTAAGATAAAATAAAAATATAAAACAAAAAGTATAAAATGAAAACAGTATGAAATTGTTTGGCATGATTGTGGCTAAGAGACTCATTCTTAGGACCTGGAAAGCCACTCCTCCTCCTCTTTTTAGTGTCTGGCTGCGTGAAATGATTGGCTGTTTACATGTTGAAGAGGTCCGTTATCGATTGGCAGACGCCGATTCTAAATTTGCTGAAATTTGGGCCCCCTTATAAGTCACATAAACAGGGGAACAGCATAGCTACTTTGTTCGTGTCTCAATATTTTGTTGCAACATGAAGATTATTTCATTACCAGACCCTGATGTCCTCCTGGACCTGCTCCCTGCTTTTCTGGACCCACTGTATCGTTTTTGTTTTGTTACATATAACTGTTACCCTGCCTAATCTCATATATATGATCATCTTTCTTTTTACTTTACTTTTGTGAATTGGCAATCTAGACTGATAGTGAAAATTGTTTACTGTCATTTCCTAACAGGAATACTGGCATGTTTTATTCTTTTTGTTTGTGTTTGTTCTTGTTTTGTATTTTATGTGTAATTAACAACATTTATAAATAAATGTTAAAAAAACAGTATGAAATTAAAATCAAGCTAAGACAAAAAAAAAAATAAACATTTTGACCAAAACAATGAATCTCTGAAATTGTTGACAAGGCGACAAGTCTTTCCAGCCTGAAATCCCAACAGCCAATCGTAGGAGAGCGCTTGCAGCCAATCAGAGGCGAGAAAGGCGGGACCTTACGCACATCGCCTACGAAAGTGATATTCGCGCCCAGGGGCACGGGAGTGACCTTATGCCAATAAATGTGCATGTCAAATGAGGTCAGCAACCAAAATGATCTCTGTGCTTGACAGGTTTCTGGTTGAGGTCAAGAACCCATTACTTTTAACTCAAATTTAATTCTTATATTAATGTCACATTATTAATATATTATGGTAGTGTCAACACATAAAAACGTGGTCAATAAGATATCAAACCTCGCCTTCTTCCGCTTATCCGGGTCCGGGTCGCGGGGGCAGCATTCCAAGTCGGGCAGCCCAGGCGACCTTCTCCCCGGCCAAGTCCACCAGCTCCTCAGCTGGGACGCCCAGGCGTTCCCAGGACAAACTGAAGATGTATTTCCTCCAGCTTGTCCTGGGTCGACCTGGGGGCCTCCTGCCGGCAGGACATGCCCAGAACACCTCCCGAGGGAGGCGTCCAGGAGGCATCCTTACCAGATGCCTGAACCACCTCAACTGGCTCCTCTCTACATGGAGGAGCAGCGGTTCTACTCCGAGTCTCTCCCGGATGTCCGAGCTCCTCACCCTATCCCTAAGGCTGAGCCCGGCCACTCTGTGGAGGAAACTCATTTCGGCCGCTTGTATCCACGATCCGAGATCAAACCAAATATCAATATTCATAAACTTATGAATAATGATCTGGTTGGTCTTAAATATCTAACTGGCACTTTGTTTGGGTTACCAGGGAATCAACACTTCAAATCAACAATAATTTAACAAGGAGGCAAAATAGAGTTTATAACAATCTATTTATTTTCCTAACAAATTTATTTCCAAAATAAAACTTTAACAAGAATTTATAGAAAATGATTAAACAGGACTAATTAATAATTAAATAAACACAGTTGGGCTGGGGTTTCTGTCAGACATGATGAGATCTGCCTTCCTTATTGCAATGAGTAATAACGTTTTAAAAATGACTTGACTGAGACGGAACTCTCATCGTTTTATAATAACGTTCCGTAACACGAGTGTGGCCCTGGCGCCTCTGCTCGGATGAAGTTGTGAATTTAGAATGTTTAGAATAAAACAGAAAGTTAGAAGCTGTTCAACAGGTTGTAAATGTGCTGCTGCTCGTTTGTCTCGTCCTGTCTGAACACATCTGCAGTGACATGACGTTCATTAAGTCAGACGCTCATCAGGAGCCGTCCTGATGGTCCTCTCTCAGATCACATCTTTACATTAGAAGATCAGTGCAAAGTTAAATCATTAGGAACTAATGTTAAAATTAATCAGGCATGAAATACTAAGTCTGTCTGGCTGCATTGAACTACTTTAACCTTTGTTTTGAAAAAATGAATAAAATAAAAACATGTTATAAAGACTCATTTCTTGGTGTGAAAACTGCTTAGTTTGTTTTTGTTATTCATGAATAATCTCCAGTCATATTCATGAATGACCATAGTCCTGCTGGGAGACTTCAACGCTCACGTGGACAATGACAGCGTGACCTGGAGGGGCGTGATTGGGAGGAAGGGCCCGCCCAATCTGAACTCGAGTGGTGTTCTGTTTTTGGACTTCTGTGCAAGTCGCAGTTTGGCCATAACGAACACCATGTTGGAACATAAGGATGCCCACCGGTACACCTGGTACCAGGGCAGCCTAGGTTACAGGTCGATGATTGACTTTATAGTTAATAATAATAATAATCTTTATTTATAAAGCGCCTTTCATACAGAAAAAAAACTGTAACTCAAGGTGCTTAACAAGTTAAAATGACCCCACATAAACCCCATTCCCATCCCTCCCCCATAAAAAGCACACACACACACACACACACACACACACACATATACACACACACACACAAAGGACATTGGGCTGAGTACAGATGAGCAGGTTCTAAGGAAACGCCATCAGAGGAGCCCTCTGCACCGGCAGCAGCAGGTCAACAGCAGCAGCCAATGCACCGACAGGGGGCGACCAGAGGGGGCAGGGCTGAGACCCCACCTCCACCTGGAGAACCAGGCAGCCACAGCTGACCACCGCTCCCGAGGCAGAGGGCTCCCTCAGAGGAAACACCGGAAGGAAGATTAAAATAACAAGTTAAAATATAAAATAACATCAGATAAATATAAGAATAAACAATAAAACTGTGATAAAATCTAACTAAATACCTAAAATCTATTAGACTAAAATCAGCTAAAGGTTAGACTAAAAGCAGTTAAACAGGCTAAAAGTAATTAAACACAATAAGTTAAAATTACACTAAAAACAGTTAAACAGGTTAAATAAATAAGAAGTAAAAAGGTGAACTAAAAGCATTTAAACAGACTATAATAAATAATACTCAGTTAAAAGCTAGCTTAAACAGGTGGGTCTGGAGCCTTTAAACACATGAACGTTCTCTGCAGCCCTGAGGTTCTCCGGCAGCCTGTTCCAGAGGTGAGGGCCATAATAATAAAAAGACGATAAGTCGTATCATCTGACCTGAGACCGTATGTTTTGGACACTCGAGTGAAGAGAGGAGCGGAGCTGTCAGCTGATCACCACCTGGTGGTGAGCTGGATCAGATGGCAGGGGAAGATGCCGCGCAGACCTGGTAGACCCAAACGTATAGTGAGGGTCTGCTGGGAACGCCTGGCAGAAGAGCCTGTCAAGATGGTCTTCAACTCCCACCTCCGGCAGAGCTTCGACCGCGTCCCGAGAGCAGTGGGGGACATTGAGTCCGAATGGGCCTTGTTCCGCTCTGCGATTGTTGAGGCGGCTGTTGCTAGCTGTGGTCGCAAGGTAGCCGGTGCCAGTCGTGGAGGTAACCCCCGTACCCGCTGGTGGACACCAGAGGTTAGGGGAGCCGTCAGGCTGAAGAAGGAGGCCTACAGGGCGTGGCTGGTCTGTGGGTCTCCAGAGGCAGCTGATAGGTATCGGAGGGCCAAGCGGGGTACAGCAGTGGCAGTTTCCGAGGCAAAATCTCGGGCGTGGGAGGAGTTTGGTGAGACCATGGAGAAAGACTATCGGTCGGCTCCAAAAAGGTTCTGGCAAACCATCCGGCGTCTCAGGGGAGGAAGGCGGCAACTCGCTCACACTGTTTACAGTGAGGACAGGGAGCTGCTGACGTCAACTGGGGCTATAGTCGGACGGTGGAAGGAATACTTTGAGGAGCTCCTCAATCCCACCGACACACATTCCTATGAGGAACCAGAGCTGGGAGACCTGGGGACGGACTGTCCAATCTCTGGGGCAGAAGTTGCTGAGGTAGTCAAACAACTACGCAGCGGCGGAGCCCCAGGGGTGGATGAGATCCGACCTGGGTATCTCAAGGCGATGGATGTTGTAGGTCTGTCGTGGCTGACACGTCTCTGCAACATTGCGTGGTCATCGGGGGCAGTTCCTGTGGAGTGGCAAACCGGGGTGGTGGTTCCCATTTTGAAGAAGGGGGACCAGAGGGTGTGTTCCAACTATAGGGGGATCACACTCCTCAGCCTCCCTGGGAAGGTCTACTCCAGGGTCCTGGAGAGGAGGGTCCGGTCGATGGTTGAACCTCAGATAGAAGAGGATCAATGTGGTTTTCGTCCTGGAACTGTGGACCAGCTCTTTACCCTCGCTAGGGTGATGGAGGGGTCATGGGAGTTTGCCCAACCAGTCCACATGTGTTTTGTGGATTTGGAGAAGGCTTATGACCGTGTCCCCAGGGACACCCTGTGGGGGGCGCTCCAGGAGTACGGGGTGGATGGTCTTTTGTTAAGGGCCATTCAGTCCCTGTACCAGAGGAGTGTGAGTCTGGTCCTCATAGCCGGCAGTAAGTCGGACCTGTTCCCAGTGAGGGTTGGACTCCTCCAGGGCTGCCCTTTGTCACCGGTCCTGTTCAGAACCTTTATGGACAGGATTTCTAGGAGCAGCCGTGGTGTGGAGGGTGTTGAGTTTGGTGACAGGAGAATCTCGTCTCTGCTTTTTGCGGATGATGTGGTCCTCCTAGCTTCATCAGGCTCTGACCTTCAGCTCTTGCTGGGGAGGTTCGCAGCCGAGTGTGAAGCGGCTGGGATGAGGATCAGCACCTCCAAATCTGAGGCCATGGTTCTCGGTCGGAAAAGGGTGGCTTGCTAACTCCAGGTCGGGAGAGAGGTCCTGCCTCAAGTGGAGGAGTTCAAGTATCTCGGGGTCTTGTTCTCTAGTGAGGGAAGGAGGGAGATCGACAGGCGGATTGGGGCAGCGTCTGCAGTGATGCGGACGCTGAACCGGTCTGTTGTGGTGAAGAAGGAGCTGAGCCGGAAAGCAAGGCTCTCGATTTACCGGTCGATCTACCTCCCAGTCCTCACCTGGTCATGAGCTTTGGGTAATGACCGAAAGAACGAGATCGCGGATACAAGCGGCTGAAATGAGTTTTCTCTGCAGGGTGGCCGGGCTCAGCCTTAGGGATAGGGTGAGGAGCTCGGACATTCAGGAGAGACTCAGAGTAGAACCGCTGCTCCTCCATGTCGAAAGGAGCCAGTTGAGGTGGTTCGGGCATCTTGTTAGGATGCCCCCTGGACGCCTCCCCAGGGAGGTGTTTCAGGCATGTCCTACCGGCAGGAGGCCCCCAGGTCGACCCAGGACACGCTGGAGAAAATCTATCTCTGGTTTGGCCCTGGAGCGCCTTGGGATCCTGCCGGAGGAGCTGGTAGAAGTGGCTGGGGAGAAGACCGTCTGGGACTCCCTAATTGGGATGCTGCCCCCGCGACCCGGACCCGGATAAGCGGAAGAAGACGAGACGATAAATAATCTCACCTGGGACTGATGTATTAGGCTGATGAGGAGGAAAAGAGTCTATTATCCTCAGCAAAGGCAAACTGAAGGTGGAGGGTGAAGCCCTCAGTGATACGCAGCAGACGACAGCAGAGCCCTTCCCCCGACTCGTCACCGCTGTTGCTTCTGTCTGTATGACTGAATGCTGCTGTCATGTTAGCACTACACACACACACACACACACACACACACACACACACACACACACACACACACACACTGATACTGTATGAATGCTCTGATTGGACTCAGACTTTTTTTGATTGTTGCAGAAGCCGTATGGAAACCGGACCACATCCATTCCAGACGCAGTGTGCATCAACACTAAGACGTTCTCATAAACCACACTGGTTTAATCAGACCTCTCCATGACATTTAGTGGAAAGGAAGCCGCTTGGTCACTTAAAGCCACACTCAGTATCCAGGTAAACAATGTAGCTTTTAACGTTTTTTTTTAAAGCCTCTTAACAACGTTCCAACATAGTATAGCCATACATATATTGTGGAGATTAAAAGAAAACCGAAAGAAATCAATAAAGTAGACAAGGTAGGGGTAGTAGGGTGGTTTGATGTCTTTAACTGTGGACTGGATGGGTTGTTTCCAACATCAGGAGAGGATTCCATGTCAATAGAACCTTTGTTTAGACACAGAGGAACTTAGAGAACTAGACTTACCTGCTGTATGTTTATTAGTCTGATCAGTAAACTCACCGTTTTGTTAAAGATTGCTGCAAATATTCTGTATTCAACTTTAGTTTAATAAAACAGAGGAAAGAACAAACATCCCTAGATTGGTTTTCTAAATCATCCAATAAAAACGTAACATATTGAAGCCAAATTACTGTAACTGTAAGCCAGATTAGAATGAGGGTCTTTGGGCGAGCTTTTGTTGAAGTACCACTGTTAAATATAGAACATCTGAGAGGCAATAGTTTAGATGTGCCTTCAGTCTCCTACCAGAACTATTGACTGTTCTTTTTGGGTTGCTTTACATAAAGAAGTGTTCATTATTTCTCCTCAGATCCACTAAAAGCCATCGATGGAAGCGCTGTTGAGTTGGAAAGTGAGCGATGCCATCCTGTCACTGGGCGTAAATACGGTATTGATTAGCCATTCTACACAGCTTTCGCTGTCATATTTTTGGTCCATGCAATGAAGAATTAGTGGACAGTCATCACTCGGCAGGAACATTCACTATTAGAGAGGCCAGTACCAAACTCAATCAATCCTACACACAACCAACAGGTCCACCCATCAGCTCAGCAAATAGAGCGTCACACTCTGTTAGTGCTGCACCAAAAACCAGCTTTAAATTCAGCCGAATCATCTTCCTCCAGTTTGTTTTATGCACTAGGGTTGGAACCCATCTTCTGGAAAACATCATATTAGAAGCTAAGGTTGAAAATGAAAATAAAAGAAAAAACCTGCAGGATGTTCATATGGAATGAACAGCTAGGTTTGGCAGGCAGGTAAGTAAGTAGATACTGTTTTTGCATAAAACTGACCAAGGTGAAGGTCTAACAAAGCAGTGGTTCTCAAACCTTTTGACCTGAGTACCACCTAAAACCTATGTAGGATCTTCAAGTACCACCATGATGTTGGACCTTTAAATAATGACTGTTTTATACTGAATCAGAGGTCTCACTAGACATTTTCATAATCTGTCATTTTGACTGACAGGGCACAAAAATCCGGTCATAATCCATTTTTATCTGTCACTTAATAAAAAAATATATGATAATGACATTTTCAACATTATTTACTTTTCATTCATTTTAACAATATTTTAATGGTCTCTCACACACTGCGGTTCACCAGTGGTGAACGGGCCTTGGTGATGGGAATCTTCCACGTGTGTGTGTGTGCGTGTGTGTGTGTGTGTGTGTGTGCGTGCGTGCGTGCGTGCGTGCGTGCGTGTGTGTGTGTGTGTGTGTGTGTGTGCGTGTGTGTGTGTGTGCGTGTGTGTGTGTGTGTGTGATTTTGTTTGTTTTTCATTTAATTTGGCCTGATTAGCCTGGTAAGCCCCAGCCTGCCATTTTATGTTGGTTTTAGTCATTTCAATTAAACTGAGTTTTTAATTTGTTTTTACCAGTAAAGCAGGTTTAATAATTGTGAAACCACGTCTCCTGCCAGTTTGTAGAGTGGGCCTACTGCAGCTCATCTCCCCAGGAGGCCCAATCAGCACCTCTGGGACCTACCAACTACCAGGGGACAGGAGATGAATGTTTTCCTGTTGATTTAGTTATTTTCTGTTGTGGTTAGGGGGATGTCATTTATATGATGTATTTCTTTGAGTTACCTGAACAGATTAGACTAGTTAGTGTGTTTGTTACGTATGTATAGGGTTTGTATATTGTCTTTGTTAATTGGTGTTTTCCCTCCTGTTTATTGAAGTGGTCTGATCAGACACTACTTAAGTTCAACCTGGTGTGTCAAATGTAAGTCGGTAAGTTTTGTGCTCTGTGTCGTTCTGACAAGTCTAGTCTTTTATTCTGTTAAAGTTAATATTCTTTGAACCCCCTCCCAAAATAAATGTGGTATTGGTTAAACACCCAATCGTGCTCTCCTGGCTGGTTTTGTGCAAGTCGCTGACATGTGGTGTCAGGAGTGGGATATTGCCAGCCAGGAGCGCGTGTGGTTTTACTGAGACCCTGGTGCCGGAGCCATGCAGCGTGGAGGCTGTGGAAAGCGACATGTGGAGCTGCGGGACCCAGTGGGACCGGAGGAGCAGTCTGAGGACCCTGTTGCTGAGGTGGATGCGGTTTCTGCAGGCGATGAAACTCCAGAATCCTGGAGCCAACATTAACGGATCTTTACGGGGTGCTTCGAGCCTATATGAGCCAACAGAAGGCCCAGAATGAAACGTTATGGAGGAAACACAACGTCAAGAACAACGGTTCCAAGACCTCCAACAACAGTTTCGTCAGCTGCAAACAAAGCTGGAGCCACGCCTTCCCCCAACACCTGAACCAGGCCGGGCGCTGCAGGGAGACTCTGAATCTCTGAAAACTTCCGTGTTCTCGTGACATGTCAACATGTGATCACCTAATAGGGACATGTTTCCATCCCTCCACCACAAGCACCTCGAGTTTCAGCCTCTGTGAAATGACGTTTTCTAAACCTCTCCGTTGTCACGATTTACTGTTAAAAGACAAAAGCCCACCAGCTTATGCATATGTAATTATTCATGAGGTCATCGACCGTATATGTCAGAATGTGGGTGTGTAGAGGAGGGTTCTGACCCACAAACAGCTGAGCACAGTTCTATGAGAGTGATTTATAAAGCAGAACAGTGGATCTGTGCGTCCGCAGGGTTTTAGAAATTGGAAGTGGAATTTGAGTAAGTGAACATTTTTTGCTGAGCTTAAGAACGTTTATAGTAAGGATTCTACGCAAAGTTTTATAAAGGAGCTCCCTGATCTCCCACAAAAAAAATGTTGTTAAACAATTCTGACCTTATTAAATCTCTTTATTTTTAACACAAAACAAGAATTTTAAAAAATCATAAACAAGTTAAGAATTAATACAAAAATAAATTGATCAATCAATACTAAATAAATAAAATACCAATACTTAGATTTTTCTAGTCAGTGACTTGATGTGGTTTCTTCAGTCTTCTATATCTGCCTAATTCAGATTAAGATTTCTGTATTAACAGTACTTTAACCTTCTATTGAACATGTGTGTATAAATATATATAACGTCACTCACACACACACACACACACACACACACACACACACACACACACACACACACACACACATGATTTTAATTTACTTTTTATGGGAAAAACAAGCCAGTTTTTCATCTTAGTGATAAAAGACAGGGAATCTGTCTTTTGCTAAGCAGAGGTGATGTCATTGCAGATTTTTGCTGAGCACATCAGACTGTCAGCAGATAGTGGTTTATTAAATGACAGAGGCTTATCTTAGTGAGCACCAGTGCTGGCCTACAGTCAGTTGGTAATAAAGACATTAATGGTGGAAATTCAGCCTTTTGTTCTGACACAAGGCTCATTTCACTGCTTTTAGTGCCTTTTATGGTCCGAAAGAACATACTGGGCCCTCTACACCCCCAACTCCACAGTATACCCCCTAACCCTGCCTCAATTCAGTCTACTCTAACCCCGACCCTAACTACTCTAACCCCGACCCTAACTACTCTAACCCCGACCCTAACTACTCTAACCCCGACCCTAACTACTCTAACCTCGACCCTAACTACTCTAACCTCGACCCTAACTACTCTAACCTCGAACCTAACTACTCTAACCCCGACCCTAACTACTCCAACCCCGACCCTAACTACTCTAACCCCGACCCTAACTACTCTAACCCTAACCCTAACTACTTTAACCCTGAAAAAAAAAACCTAGCCTGCACAACAATAATGAAATGATTGTACACAGCTAAATAAATCTATCTTCTTACAGCTATAGCTTAGTTTTTATCTTCAGGTCTCATATTACTACAGTAATATTTCACATGCATGTTTTTTGTTCAACTCAAAATATCATTTGCTGTACATGAAATTATTTTTAATCTCTGTAAAACAAATACATTAATCATCTCTACCTGTCAAGTTTCAACCATGAATTTATGATTAATATTTTTAACAAATTAAATCATTTTTAAGTTTTTAAAATCATAACATTAAATACATTTAACCTAAATATCTCATCATGTAGTATATGTACTAACAACAATATTCTCTTTTTAAATTAATCCTTTTGTATCAGTAAAACTCTAAATGAGCTACCAGGATTAGCATCAGGCCGACAGAAGAACTTCTGAAAACGTCCACATAGTAAACCATCAAAATGTACATTTAACATTCAACAAACATTACATTTAGTCACCAAACAGAGCAAACATAACTTAAAGTGCTCCTATAATTCATAGGCTTAACAAAAAATAGCATTCTCGTTGCTTCTAAACAGGGAAAATTCACCCGCGATTCTGCAGTAGCAAAATGCTAATTTTAGCAAGAGGCTAACAGGTTTTCTCAGCAAGCAGTGTCACTGCCCGATCCGTAACGGAAACCCGATCGGTTCTGAGCATGTGCAGAACGCGTGTACTCGCACTGAAGTAGTTACGGTTCAGAGTATCTTTTAAGGTGTTAACAAGTATATATTAAATCTATATTCATACATAATGTATTAAAATGTTTATACACGTTGTTTAAATGGTCCGAGCAGTCGAGAAAGAGGCAAAGCTGTTGGTAAAAGCTAAGTGCTAACTGGGAGCTAACCGTCTCATTCAAAAGACTTGACTGTCGCTAAGTTGGCGAAAAGAGGAAGTGACGTAGGCTTCACGCAGGCGCAGAACTGATCGTGCTTCCGGTTACAGATCGGGCAGTGACGATTGTAGCAACTGTTAAAGTGTATTGCTAAAACTGCTTTGAAACCTTGCTTTAAACATGGTTATTGCTGTTGTTTCATTGTAAAAATGAAAATGTTTAATTTAAGATGTAGTTCTTCCGTCACACCGACGGGTGGCAGTATAGCGCCACAGGGATGTGTTCTTGCCAGGCAGTTTAACTGTGGACTCGTAGAAGGAGAACACTAGAGACGCTGGGTTTTGGTTCCCAGGCTCGAGAGCTTTCGGTTGGTGTCCGTCGTTGTGCCCTGAAAAGCTGCTGCTGCTACGTGTTGGTGGTAATTCAATAAAATTCTTTTTTTTTTTTACTACACCAAGTCGTCCTGGAGTGGTGTAACACAAGCACATGGTAAAAACTCACCAAGATGCAGTTTCAACATGAACTTAGCAATGGACGCTGCCACACGGCCTCTCCAGCTCGTCCTCCAACCAACTTCACATAACAAACATCTCAAATTGGTTTGAGTAAAATGCAACTTCTTGTGAACAACCTATTTCTGCAATAAACTCACCGAATTGAAACAGAACGTTCAGCGTGGTTCCATTCCGACCTTGCCCGTTCATCTCTCAGAGTCAAAGGAATGTAAAACAGGAAAACAAAGTTGGAAAAAGAGGGTCTGACTTCCTCTTTTCAAAATAAAAGCACACGATTTCAATAATACAAATAAAAGGAGAGAAACAGGACGTTTTCTCTACCGGGTCCACCTCCACTGAGTCGACCCTGACCCTTTTCATCTGACCTTAACCCTGAACAGCAGCAGTGGCAGACAGTGTCCCTCAGCTTTACTTGGAAGGTTAGTCACTTTTCTCAGTTGTGACACAACATTAAAGCATCTCTGTGAACATTAAGGGTGATTAGAAAAGAAAGTGTTTTCTTTCATTTCGCTGTCCTGGTGAGTGACTCCACTGTTCCTAATTATATAGAAATGTTCCACTCAGCGGTTGGTATCAGGAGCTTATCGCTGTACCTGAAATGAGCTTCTTTTTTATGAGACCAATAAGGAACAAGAATTACTAGTGGGTGTAGCGGATCCAATTACTGGTTCCGAGGCCTGTTCTCTCTATCTACCCATGCAATGCGTGAAGAAATAATTACAGGTGATTTAGATTGTAATTTAAATTAAAAGGATTTCTTCAGATTTTCTGTGGTGCACATTGTAATTTGATTAACAACATTGCTCTGATAAAATTAAGTTTTTAATTATTTTCTGCAGCATTTTGTCCACTTTAAAGATGGACATCTTTTGGTCTGCTCGTATCAGAAGAATAAATAAAGACGAACGGTGTTGCGATGTTGCTTTGTGGATGATGCTCACAGCTGTAGGGGAATAAAATGAGCATCTCTGAAGATGACCACAGGATTACACTGAGTCTGGGTGAGACTAATGCTGTGACAGTGAAGGATTGTAGCTCTCAAAGTCCTCCCCGCTGTGACATTACTCATCATCTGCTGTTCAGTCATTTCAGGGTTAGGATGGATATTCATCATCAGCTGACAAAAAAGAGACTCCGGCTGAATGAAGGGAGATTAGGATATTTATGGACAAAGAAAGCAAATATCTTCTAGAATCACTAAAGCTGAATTAGATAATGGCAGGCTGTCTCTTTTATGACTGGAGGTTTTACATTTATGTCAAATGAACTACTGTCAAGGACTTTAA
This sequence comes from Callopanchax toddi, assembly GCA_006937965.1. Taxonomy (NCBI): domain Eukaryota; kingdom Metazoa; phylum Chordata; class Actinopteri; order Cyprinodontiformes; family Nothobranchiidae; genus Callopanchax; species Callopanchax toddi. The sequence goes on from SSNR01000234.1 coordinate 922,298, forward strand.
GGCTCTAAGGTGACAGAAAAATACTCAACCAATCAAAATAGTTCATGATTTCACCCAGACTCACTCCTTCCAAATCTAGTCAAAAAGATGATTTATTACTAGGAGTTCTAGGGGGTGGGGGAGGGCTCGTTGACAGCCGTAACCACGGCAATCAGAATCAGATTCTTATGAACACCTTCACCAAATGAAGGTGGGATTCTCCAGTGTGAGAATAGAACGCAGTCACGCTAGTTAGACAACGCTAGAACGCAGTCACGCTAGTTAGACAACGCTAGAACGCAGTCACGCTAGTTACACAACGCTAGAACGCAGTCACGCTAGTTACACAACGCTAGAACGCAGTCACGCTAGTTACACAACGCTAGAACGCAGTCACGCTAGTTAGACAACGCTAGAACGCAGTCACGCTAGTTACACAACGCTAGAACGCAGTCACGCTAGTTACACAACGCTAGAACGCAGTCACGCTAGTTACACAACGCTAGAATGCAGTCACTCTAGTTACACAATGCTAGAACGCAGTCGCGCTAGTTACTCAACGCTAGAACGCAGTCACTCTAGTTACACAACGCTAGAACGCAGTCACGCTAGTTACACAACGCTAGAACGCAGTCACTCTAGTTACACAACGCTAGAACGCAGTGGCGCTAGTTACACAACGCTAGAACGCAGTCACGCTAATTACACAATGCTAGAACGCAGTCACGCTAGTTACACAACGCTAGAACGCAGTCACGCTAGTTACACAACGCTAGAACGCAGTCACGCTAGTTACACAACGCTAGAACGCAGTCACGCTAGTTACACAACGCTAGAACGCAGTCACGCTAATTACACAACGCTAGAACGCAGTCACGCTAGTTACACAACGCTAGAACGCAGTCACGCTAGTTACACAACGCTAGAATGCAGTCACTCTAGTTACACAACGCTAGAACGCAGTCACGCTAGTTACACAACGCTAGAATGCAGTCACTCTAGTTACACAATGCTAGAACGCAGTCGCGCTAGTTACACAACGCTAGAACGCAGTCACTCTAGTTACACAACGCTAGAACGCAGTGGCGCTAGTTACACAACGCTAGAACGCAGTCACTCTAGTTACACAACGCTAGAACGCAGTGGCGCTAGTTACACAACGCTAGAACGCAGTCACGCTAATTACACAATGCTAGAACGCAGTCGCGCTAGTTACACAACGCTAGAACGCAGTCACGCTAATTACACAACGCTAGAACGCAGTCACGCAAGTTACATAACGCTAGAACGCAGTCACGCTAGTTACACAACGCTAGAACGCAGTCACGCAAGTTACATAACGCTAGAACGCAGTCACGCTAGTTACACAACGCTAGAACGCAGTCACGCTAGTTACACAACGCTAGAACGCAGTCACGCTAGTTACACAACGCTAGAACGCAGTCACGCTAGTTACACAACGCTAAGATCAGAGAATATACAGACAAATCAAGAAGAGCAGAACCAAAGCGCCACTTTCTCATGCGTACGTACATTATACTGCAACATAAAAGTACCGAGTTTACTTTAAACATAAAAGTACCGAGTTTACTTTAAACATAAAAGTACCGAGTTTACTTTAAACATAAAAGTACCGAGTTTACTTTAAACATAAAAGTACTGAGTTGTACTTTAAACATAAAAGTACCGAGTTTACTTTAAACATAAAAGTACCGAGTTTACTTTAAACTAGGGCCGGGAATCGATTAAAATAAATTAACTAATTAATCGCAAATCTGAACTAAATTAATCGCAATTCATCACTTCTTTTCAGAAAAAAGAAATTACATGTAGTTTACAATGTCCATCCAAGAAATATGCCAAAATGTTTTAAAAATCTTTTTAAAGCTTTTATAATTGATGAAAAAATGCATTTAAATTGCATTTCAGTTCAAAACAGTTGAAAAACAAAAATTTCTGAGTAAAACTGGGCAGACCCTAAATACAGTACTTTATAAATCTATGTTTATTTTATGTACAATTTCAGAAGGGTGTTGTTTTAAAATAGTAATAAAAGATTTCCAACATGTGGAAACACTATGAGAGAATCATTTTTTGCAGTGTTCAAACTGACCCACGGTCTGCCTCGTTTTCAATGAGGGGTCCGAGTCACTCAGGTCTCTATTGTTTAAAGACTAGTGTGGGAATGGGATCGCCTCGGTCCGGTACTGGTTTTACTTTTCAGGTAGGGTCTGGGTTTCTGTGATATCTCTCTATAGAGCCTAGAAATTCCTGCATAAAACATTAGTATAGTGAAGGTATCCGAGCAAACCGCTTAGCATAAAACAGACAAAGCTAACTAATAACCTTGCAGAAGGTACAGCAACAAACTTAATAAGTTTAAACCACTACAGTATGCTTGCTAGGGATGTGTGTGTGTGCATGTGCACAATGGAGGGAGTGTGCGATTTTGTCTGTTTGTGACTGTTTATCTGTCGGGTCCCCCCCGATATTCTAAAACAGAATAACTCAGGGACAAAGGATTGAACACATGAAGACAGGAAGGTGGAGCAATGCCTCTAATGAGAGGCAATGAATAATGTTAATAACTTGACACAGAGGCAAACTTCACTTTATAAAAACGAGTTTTACTGTGGAGGAGTCAAGGATCACACAAAAGTAAGAATCCTCCAAACCCTCCAGTCACTCCAACTACCTGCTCAGTTCAGCAACATTTACACACACACACACACACACACACACACACACACACACACACACACACACACACACACACACACACACACACACACACACACACACACACACACACACACACACACACACACACACACAGATGCATGTCTAAAGTCCTGGCCCTTGGTGGCTGAGCTGGGCACCGGGCGTTGGGGAGGTTAGCTGAGTGGGGCAATGGCAAGGCGACATCCCTGGAGGGCCAAACCCAGTCTGAGCCTTGGCTTCCATCCGCCTGTCAATGGAGACCAGTGAGATGTTTATGTCAATAAAACCTTTAGAGATAGGTTTACTTACAGAACTGGAGATTTGTTTGATACATTTTCGTCTTGAGAGTAGAACATAATAATATCATTAAATAAATGACTTCTGTGTCTGTATTAACCGGAGTGATGAGCACTGGTGTGTTGGAGGAGAGGGAGGGGACGGAGGAGCAAACAGTGAGCGGAGAGGAAAAAAAGAGAAGAAAAGTTTGTCCAACGGGGCGACACCAAGCTGGACCCAATCAGCTCCACTCTGCTCCAGGTGGATTGTGGTGGATTTTATGAAATGTTGACAGCATGGGAGGGGAAGGAAGTGCTCGATTGGTCCGCGGGGGGATCGGGCTGTGGGGGGTGCGCGTTGCCACTAACCTGCAGAAACTCCACTTCCTGGAGCAGCGTGGAGATGCGGTGGATTCTAAAAAATATTAACAGATAGAGAGGAGGGAGGAGGGGCACGCAGTTGGTCTGCAGGGGGTGGGGGGTGCACATAGCTGCCTGCAGTAGCTTCACTTCCTGAAGGAGGAGGAGCGCGGTGACATTTCACCGCAGATTTTATGAAATATTTACAACTTTGGGGACACAGTAATTGACTCGAGGGCCAGAAATAGGAGGCTGGCGGTCCGGATCCGGCCCAGGGGCCGCCTGTTGAGTACCTGTGCTCTAAGTGGAACAGCATCCAGTCTAATGGCCTTGCAGAGGAGTGACAGGTGAATCAAAGCAATGTTACAACTACCTAAATGTTAATAACATGCAGCTCTGGGTATGGAGGCGTCTCAGGGCTTCCTACAGGCTTTCATTAGACAGAATGATAGCAGCACACATTTCACACTCTGTTTTAAAAGCACTTCTTTCTGATTTGTTTATGGCTCATCTTGTCATATGAAGCCCAGCACTGATCCACTCTCTTTTACATTTACCCACAGAGGGAAATGTTGGTTTCAGCAGAGATAAGTAGAGTGCTGAAAAATGTACTGAAGACTGAAAGATCAGTGAGAGACACATGGACATAATGGGGAGACATGTCCTCTGCACTTTATGAAGTCAGTTTAGAGCCCTGTAGTTCTGACTGTCTAAAAACATAGTTACTATATTAAATAAATACTGGCTGTTGTTTTTAGGTGTAGGTTTATTATCATGGCTAAACAGTTCAAACCTCAACTCTTCAGCTAAAATCAAAATGTTTTCTTTGGTAAGACAGAAGAGGAGGAGAGAGACAGGAAAATAACATTTTCACAAATGGTTTGATCTTTCAAAAATTCTTGAAAATTTGATTAAAATCTCATCTTACACCCCTACTAAGATTCAAGAAATCAGAAAAAGAAAGACATCAGTTGAGTTTGTGGAGTTCTAACTGTAGAGGTTAGCTAACAGGTAATATAGTGTTCTAACTGTAGAGGTTAACTAACAGGTAATATAGAGTTCTAACTGTAGAGGTTAGCTAAGAGGTAATATAGAGTTCTAACTGTAGAGGTTACCTAAGAGGTAATATAGAGTTCTAACTGTAGAGGTTAACTAACAGGTAATATAGAGTTCTAACTGTAGAGGTTAGCTTACAGTTAATATAGAGTTCTAACTGTAGAGGTTAACTAACAGGTAATATAGAGTTCTAACTGTAGAGGTTAACTAACAGGTAATATAG
>SSNR01000234.1:933535-945949 GCA_006937965.1 Callopanchax toddi
CTAACAGGTAATATAGTGTTCTAACTGTAGAGGTTAGCTTACAGGTAATATAGTGTTCTAACTGTAGAGGTTAACTAACAGGTAATATAGAGTTCTAACTGTAGAGGTTAACTAACAGGTAATATAGAGTTCTAACTGTAGAGGTTAACTAACAGGTAATATAGTGTTCTAACTGTAGAGGTTAGCTAACAGGTAATATAGTGTTCTAACTGTAGAGGTTAACTAACAGGTAATATAGAGTTCTAACTGTAGAGGTTAGCTTACAGGTAATATAGAGTACTAACTGTAGAGGTTAGATAACAGGTAATATAGTGTTCTAACTGTAGAGGTTAGCTAACGGGTAATATAGTGTTCTAACTGTAGAGGTTAGCTTACAGGTAATATAGTGTTCTAACTGTAGAGGTTAGCTAACAGGTAATATAGAGTTCTAACTGTAGAGGTTAACTAACAGGTAATATAGAGTTCTAACTGTAGAGGTTAGCTAACAGGTAATATAGTGTTCTAACTGTAGAGGTTAGCTTAAAGGTAATATAGTGTTCTAATTTTAGAGGTTAGCTAACAGGTAATATAGTGTTCTAACTGTAGAGGATAACAAACAGGTAATATAGAGTTCTAACTGTAGAGGTTAGCTTACAGGTAATATAGAGTTCTAACTGTAGAGGTTAACTAACAGGTAATATAGGGTTCTAACTGTAGAGGTTAACTAACAGGTAATATAGGGTTCTAACTGTAGAGGTTAACTAACAGGTAATATAGTGTTCTAACTGTAGAGGTTAGCTTACAAGTAATATAGTGTTCTAACTGTAGAGGTTAGCTATCAGGTAATATAGAGTTCTAACTGTAGAGGTTAGCTAACAGGTAATATAGTGTTCTAACTGTAGAGGTTAGCTTACAGGTAATATAGAGTTCTAACTGTAGAGGTTAGATAACAGGTAATATAGTGTTCTAACTGTAGAGGTTAGCTAACAGGTAATATAGAGTTCTAACTGTAGAGGTTAGCTAACAGGTAATATAGTGTTCTAACTGTAGAGGTTAGCTTACAGGTAATATAGAGTTCTAACTGTAGAGGTTAACTAACAGGTAATATAGAGTTCTAACTGTAGAGGTTAAGTAACGGGTAATATAGAGTTCTAACTGTAGAGGTTAACTAACAGGTAATATAGAGTTCTAACTGTAGAGGTTAAGTAACGGGTAATATAGAGTTCTAACTGTAGAGGTTAGCTAGCAAGTAATTGTGTAACATTAATTATTTACACGGAAAGTTTACCTGATTAAATACGTTCTGTTAACATACACAATAACTTACCATAAATGCTCTATTCTGAGTGGTGCCTGCAACTGTAGCCTATCGGGAAAAGTCATTGATCTCTATTGTTATTTTCGTCCTGCTCACTAAAACCACTAAAGTCTTTTCTTTCAGTGTCAATATTCAAATAAAGTGCCACAGGAGCAGAGTGTTCTAAGTTTCCTAAGCTGATACTAGGTGATCCACTGGCAGATTTTAGCAAAAGTTGCTCTTCGCATGCGGCCAGTTTTCGTAAATTACTTTTTTGCAGTGTTTAAAGCGTGTGAAAAAAGTAGCGGCTTATAGTTCAGACATTACGGTAAATGTCTTCATGTTTCTTTCTGACTGTCTTTGTAGCCTTTACTATTTTTTATTTTTGCAGCTTTTGCCCATGCAGGACGCCATACACAAACTCCTTCTTTCCTGTTTCAGGTGTCTCCACCTCTCAGACCCAGCAGGCCTACACCTCTCAGGTACTTCAGCCCGAAGAAGCATTCTACCTCCGCAAGAAGAAAAAACGTCCCATTCTCCATGATCCATATACTCGCTTTTCTGCTTTGCTGTATCGTCGTCCACCTGAGGAGGACCAGAGGGCCATTCTAGCTAGTGTGGACAGCATGGACTTAGATCATGCCACCTTCCTTTGAAAGCTCCTGGGGACGAGGTTCTAACCTCGTGATCTGGCCCTGTTTCCATTCCACCAACACATTACCCTAGCAGCATTCCAGTTAGAAAGCAAATACCAGTCAGCTGAAGGTCTGTCCGTTTAAATACATCACCATAGAAGTAAGAATTCCCATTTTGTAGCTACATCCTTGTTCCGTTCAGTTTGCATTAGTAAGCATTCTGTTCTCACAGGACAACACTGATCGTTTTGTGATTTAGAAACAAAAAATATCAATTAGAGATTTAACTTATTTTGTTCTGGTTTTTAAAAGAAATAGTAGCCTAATGCTTACATTGCTGTCAGACTAAAACCTTGTATTTTCTATCATTGTAATGTTTAATCAGTTTTATTGGTCATCTCAGGTTTTATGGATTAGAGTTTTTATTAGTAAAAGAAAAATGTTCTTTCATTTTCTGAAAACTCTATTTTTGTTTTAGAGATACAAGGTTTTTGCCAGACAGCAACATTTAGTGTAAATGGTAAAAGGGAAGAACATCACAGAGTGAAGTTGTGGTTCTCTGTTGTTATTTCAATGAATTGGACAACCCTTTAAGGATGTATAACATGTCCTCATATATTAATGAATGAGGTTGCATTCCCCTAAAAAAGTTCCTGCTTTTAGCTATTCTGATCAAAAATGGCCTCTGCAGAGCTTTTCCAAAGTTTTCCTCCAGTGCAAAAACAGGCAGCACAGCCACTGAGTTCCATCGTCCCAAAACCTTTAAATTCTTTCTAGCTGTCTGATATACGCACTTCCTGTTTCCTTACAGGAAAGTCCAACTCCTCTCCATCAGTCACATCTCTTCTCTGCCCAGAAACGTGTCTCACAAATATGTTTGTTCTTACTTCCTACCAAGTATACCTCAGAGAGCACAGGACACGAAACCACACAACCACCTCAGCCATCGTTTCTTTAGGAGTCACTGTTGCTTTTTTCTAAAATATTCACACTCTGTCTTTATTTTGTTTTTAAAATGGGTGTACTTTGTTTATGAAAATGTCATGATGCAACTAGCAAAATGAAGCTCAGTCACATGAAGAAAGACTGCTACTGCTACTTTAATAAGGTTTCCTTACTGAAACGGACACATAGGGTTTGACATCTGAATGTAAGAATACTATAGTTTTATTAGGGATGCACCGATACCAGGTTTTTTCAAACTAAGTACAAGTACATACATTTGAGTATCTGCTGATACTTAGTACCGATACGAGTACTAATAAGTGACATTGATCTATGTCATGGCTTGGGACTATAAGGATTTGGACAGCATGTATACTACTGACATAACAACAGCTAGTACTAGTAATACAACTACAACAACAACACAAGGAAGTTGACTCCCATCTCCTCCAGAGTTAGCTCCGGTTAGCTGTTGGAGTCGCAACTCAACTGAGAGCCTGGCGTCATGGTAGTATCTGCTCTATGGTAGCAACTCTATAGTATCAACTCTATAGTAGCGACTCTATAGTAGCAAGTCTATAGTATCGACTCTATAGTAGCAACTCTATAGTATCAACTCTATAGTATCGACTCTGTAGTATTGGCTCTATAGTAGCAAGTCTATTGTATCGACTCTATAGTAGCAACTCTATAGTATTGCCTCTATAGTATCAGCTCTATAGTAGCAACTCTATAATATCGACTCTATAGTATCAACTCTATAGTAGCGACTCTATAGTATTGCCTCTATAGAATCAGCTCTATAGTAGCAACTCTATAATATCGACTCTATAGTATCGGCTCTATAGTATCAACTCTATAGTAGCGACTCTACAGTAGCAACTCTATAGTATGGGCTCTATCGTATCAACTCTATAGTATCAACTCTATAGTATAAGCTCTATAGTATCAGCTCTATAGTATCAGCGCTATAGTATCGACTACAGCAGCAACTCTATAGTATCGGCTCTATGTTATTGACTCTATAGCAGCTAATCTATAGTATCAGCTCTATAGTATCGACTATAGCAGCAAATCTATAGTATCAGCTCTATAGTATCGACTCTATAGCAGCAAATCTATAGTATCAATTCTATAATATCGACTCTATAGTATCAGCTCTATAGTATCGACTCTATAGTATCAATTCTATAATATCAGCTCTATAGTAGCAACTCTATAGTATCGACTCTATAGTAGCAACTCTATAGTATCGACTCTATAGTAGCAACTCTATAGTATCGACTCTATAGTAGCAACTCTATAGTGTCCGCTCTATAATATCAGCTCTATGGTATCAACTCTATAGTAGCAACTCTATAGTATCAGCCCTATAGGATTGACTCTGTAGTATCAACTCTATAGTAGCAACTCTATAGTATTGGCTCTATAGTATCGACTCTATAGTATCAGCTCTATGGTATTGGCTCTATAGTATCTGCTCTATAGTATCGGCTCTATAGTATCTGCTCTATAGTATCGGCTCTATAGTATCAGCTCTATAGTATCAGCTCTATAGTATCGGCTCTATAGTATCGGCTCTATAGTATCGGCTCTATAGTATCGGCTCTATAGTATCAGCTCTATAGTATCAACTCTATAGTAGCAACTCTATAGTAGCAACTCTATAGTATCCGCTCTATAATATCAGCTCTATGGTATCAACTCTATAGTAGCAACTCTATAGTATCAGCCCTATAGGATTGACTCTATAGTATCGGCTCTATAGAGTCAACTCTATAGTGTCAGCTCTATAGTATTGACTCTGTAGTATTAACTCTATAGTATCGACTCTATAGTATCAGTTCTATGGTATTGGCTCTATAGTATCGACTATAGTAGCAGCTCTGTAGTATCAACTCTATAGTATCAGCTCTATAGTATCGGCTCTTTAGAATCAGCTCTATAGTATCGACTCTATAGTAGCAGCTCTGTAGTATTGACTCTATAGTATCGGCTCTATAGTATCTGCTCTATAGTATCGGCTCTATAGTATCAGCTCTATAGTATCGGCTCTATAGTATCAGCTCTATAGTATCGGTTCTATAGTATCGGCTCTATAGTATCGGCTCTATAGTATCGGCTCTATAGTATCTGCTCTATAGTATCGGCTCTATAGTATCTGCTCTATAGTATCGGCTCTATAGTATCGGCTCTATAGTATCGGCTCTATAGTATCAGCTCTATAGTATCGGCTCTATAGTATCAGCTCTATAGTATCAGCTCTTTAGTATCAGCTCTATGGTATTGGCTCTATAGTAGCAACTCTATAGTATCGGTTCTATAGTATCTTTTCTATAGTAGCAACTCTATAGTATCGACTCTATAGTAGCAGCTCTATAGTATCTACTCTAAAGTATCGGTTCTATATTATCGGCTCTATAGTATGTGCTCTATATTATCAGCTCTATAATAATGGCTCAAACGTTTTTGTGTACATATATACTGTAAGTACGAGTATGAGTATACGACCTTATTATCAGACCAAAACCTGATTCCGCTATCAGTATCTGTGCATCCCTAGTTTTTATTGCCAGGACAGAAGTTTTTCAGATTAAAGGAATATGTTCATCATATCGTCTCCACCTGAGCTTCATACATATTGTTTGCACTGGAGCAAAATCCTGCCTCTTTGATTGGTTCTGACATATCTTCAGTTTGACTGAATACTTTCTGAAGTTTACCTTTGAAGATTTAACATAGAGCATCTAATTCAGTGTAGAGTAGAAGTTTGTGCCATAGAAAATGAGATTGATTTAAATCAAATATCAGAAGACCAAAATATTTTGTTTAGGTTTAAATCATATTTCCTGTCTGCTTTATTTGTGTCCTAAAATATTTGACTTTAGTGTTCTGTTTGCATTCTTTGGAGAGTTTGGATATGTTTAGAGGTTCTGAAGACGTGAGATGGGATGTCTGAGAGTTCCGCCGCTTTCAGAGAGATGAGTTTACAGCATTAGACACCAGGTCAGACTCTTCAGCTCGTCCCATGCTGTCCCACGGAGACGTCTGCCTCGTTTTGGGTCAGCTCCAGATGGCTCCTTGTTCTTCTTGTATGATAATGTGGACACTTCAAACTGATTGTCACATTTCTTATTTTATGTGTAAAGAAGGTGCCATAACAGCTGAATTATGCACTGTACATGCAGCTTTCTTTGTCTTTTTTAGGTTTAAATCAAGGTGCTCGGATTCTTCATAAGACATGTTTATCGTGAAGATGTCATGGTAACACTGGTGTTACATTCATGTCCTTTTATTTGTGATTTCCAGTTGCTACTCCCACATGGTTTATGGGAACCAGGTTGAGATATTTCCACAGTACAAGCTGGTAAAAGGAAGTCTATGGAAGTTTCAGTTTGGGCTGCAGAATGCTTCTTCATCCATAGAAGTTTAACAAAGCTGTGAGACATGATGGGCTTTCCCAGATCAACATGAGCTGAAATATAAACCAAAAGAGAGGTGGTACCTAACAGTTCTGTTCAACATGTGGGGGACAGTCCCCCCCACTGCTGTGGGACACGAGGAGCTGTTTGTGTTGAGAATGTGTCTCAGGGGATGCACTGACTGTGGAAATATTTTTAAAAAAAAACATGTATTGTTAAAAACTAAGTAAAGTAAATCTACAGTCTTCTCACACTCTAAAACAACTTATTGGATTTCATGACTTGGCTCTAAACCCACAGTGACCAATCTAACACAGCAGTGGGATCTGTGTTAACGTGTTAGTGACATAATCTAGTGGTTTCACCAGCAGTGGTATCGGTGCTAACTAAACTGTGAGCTAGTGCTGATTGATCCTTCCAGTAATTCATCCAAACCCTCCTCCGTTTGTTACACTGTTTGGAATGTTTTAATTGGATGTTTGGAATGGAAGTTCCATCCTATGCTGCTGCATAGGATGGAACGATGGATGGATCACGATGCTGCGTGATTCAAGTTAGTAACTTCATCCAGTTACCAGCTAAAATATCTTAATGCTCAGAAGGAGAAACGTTCCACACAGGATAGCTTTAAAGGCTACAGATTAGAAACACCACAGAACGTCTGTCTGTCTCTTATATAAACGGTGAGCTAGCATTGCTTTTTATGACACATTTCTCTAAATATTGAAATCCTCCGTGGTGTGAAAAGTATTTAGCCCCTTTCCTGATTTCTTTTGTTTGTCATTCTTAAATGTTTCAGATCATTAAACAGATTTAAATATTAGACAAAGAGAACACAAGTTAAAAAGTAGTCTCTGACGTCTGTGTGGAGGACATTCTGTCCAACATGAATGTCCTGTGTAAGGTCAAAGGTCAGACGTTCTCCTTCAGGATTTCCTGGTAGTCAGCCGAGTTCATGGTCCCATCAGTTCCAGGTCCTGAAGACCAGACCACCACACTACCACCACCATGTCTGACTGTCAGGATGAAACACAGATTCTGACCCGAATATAGGACAAGGTGTTTTCATTGAAAATAATGTAAAAGTGTGGGGTCGTCTTATAATCAGGGTCTAACCAGTGACATATGCTGATCATTATACAACCACACCAGCAGAGGGCGCCAGCGACGACCAGAGCAGACTGGATCAGATGTGGGGATAGTTAACAGACAACTGAGGCAGAGTTACAACACTAATTTTTCACGACGACGTTCTGTGTGAGGAGACGGGACGACTGTGAGCTCAGCGAGGCAGAGGATGTCTGTGAGTAAAAGGCAAACACACACATGCCCCGCCCCGTCTCCACGGCAACCGCAGCTCTGGCTTGTAAAACTGCTCTATTCACACAAAACACACGAACTCACAAAACCTCCGATCTCAGAACACAACCAGTCTATGACTTATTATCTAAAGGACTCAACATTTCAATAAAAATTGTTTCTTTAAAAAGTGAATTCAGGTTTTTTCTGGAGGTTAGTCTTGGAAAGGGGGGGGGGGTCGTCTTATAATCGGGTCGATATGGTGCTTTGACTCCAGGTGGAACGGGACACACACCTGGCAGAAAGTCTGTATATTTACTCCGGTTCTTTTTGTCTCATACTGAAATGTGTTTGTTGGTCTGAAACATTTAAATGTGATGAGTCAGCAAAAACAGAATCAATCCGTGAGGGGGCAAATCACTTTTCACAGCACCGTGCATTAACCAGCCACCGTTAAATGGTGAAGAAAAACATGTACATGCACACGTTTATATAAATACAGGGGTGCACATTATTCTGTCACTGAGGTACTCAAGGCGCTAATGTCTGGTGTGCACAGTTGGTCTCTGGGGCTGGTGGTGGTGTAGGCGCCGTACGAGCGCTCCATCGAAGCTTACAGTGAGCGTGTCAGCTCACGCTGCAGCTCATCAGTGTGTCCAGCAGGACACATTGTGACAGCAGGAACTGGTACACAGTGATGCTAACATGTCAATTCAAAATGTTCAAAGAAATAATTTGGGCATTAATTTTGAACATGAAAAATGACTACATCCTTCATTCAAATCATTTTTTGGTTTCCAGACTTTTACTGAGTGTGTTTCTGATTTTGCGTAGCGCAGACGTTTGGCTAGCACCAAGTTAACCTTTTGTTCATAGTAAACAAGTGGGTTTGTTTCCTGTTTGGTGTGTTTTGCGACAGGTTTTCTAGTGTTTCATTAAGCTTTGATTAAAGTTCTATTTTACCCCTGAATAAAGGACAGCGTTCACATCATGAAGTGACAGAACCAATCAGCTGCTACCAGCGTGGGGCGATTGTAGAAAACTCAGTCTCTACTGAAACTCTGGGGACAACGTATTTTATCCAGTGGACAAAAAAAGTAAAAATATATCAACATTTTAAGTGTACAGACTGATTTCCTGGGCAAAAGAAAAGGCCCTGATCTAGACACTGTAAATAAAACCTCAGATGAGCTGTGATATCATTATAAAGTTTAGAGAGAAACCGGAGAGATACATTAGTTGTTTTGAAGAATGTAGAAAGTGAGTGGTTACTTCTTCAGTAACACGTGACCAGTGTCTGTACTGTATGTGAGTAATAAAAGCTAAATGCTAGACATTAGTCAGCTGGAGCATTTCATATCAGCTTCATCTGGTAGGGGGTCTATGTACTGTATATACAGCAGGTCAAATCAGTACTGAACACATCACTGGGTTCTAAGGAAATCCATCTCTACAGGTTTTTATTGACATGAGAAGATATTAAAGCATTCTGAAGCTCTCCACTAGAGGTCATGGGCTCTTGGACAAATCTTCCTGTGCTTATTTTCATTTCTCTGTCTGACACCTTGCATGGAGCTCTTAGTTGTAGCTGGTTGATGGTGACATGATGTCCTGATTCTGACCCCAACAGTCTCACTGGATCCTTCAGAGACTCTTCAGGATGTTTAGCAACAATCAGGTCGTTGAAGTTCTTTGGTTTTAACATCATGAGATGTTTCTAGTCAGTGTGACACCTTGGTAATGAGACCCCTTATTTGGAACTGAATCAGCTGATACTGATCTGCACGAGGTAATGGGATTGTTTTCAAATCACAGATAGATTCCAGCTGGTGTCGGGACTTTCCAGGTCTTTCTGCACCTCCCTTTCGTCCTCGTGTGTTGATACTTTCCCTGAGTTGTTCCATTCTTTACACATAACTTAAAGTGATAATGTGCAACTTTTTCATATTTTTAAATCTTCTCCTTGAGCCAGTCTGTGCTAATCTGACTCTTTACAGAGTTAATGAAAAGTCACTTAGCCCCATCTGGTGGTTAGATCCAGAATACCACGATTGCAAGATCTCCGTCTCCGTCACGGTACCCAGGAAGTCACGTGTCTCACGAGGGTTAGGCTAACCCAAAGTGGCTAGCTGTTATGCTAGCTCTGGAGTGTTTTTAGCTCATGATTCCTGATTTTTCCCATCTCTCCCTGCTTGAACACAGCTGATTTCTTTGAAGGAGTAAATAACCGCTCCTGTAGAAAGCTATGAAGGCTGAGGAGACATTTCAACAGGTAGATTTAGGCGTTTAGAAGCTGAAACGATCTGCTAACTTGTGTAATGCAGTGATTTAAAACGGACACCAGAGGGAGCCCAAAACAAGCAAAACTGCATATTATCACTTTAATGTCTGGATTTCTCTCCATGTGTGGAGTGTGGGTTGTTACCAACATCTGGTGAGAACTTCATGTCAATAGAACCTTTAAAGGCCGATTTACTCAGAAAACTGGTGACGTGCTCTACTAATATTACCCGCTGTGTGTGTGTGTGTGTGTGTGTGTGTGTGTGTGTGTGTGTGTGTGTGTGTGTGTGTGTGTGCGCATGGATACACACACAAACATCCACACACAAGCCTGTATCTACTTAATAAAATCTGAGTTAGTATTCTATTCTTTCCAAATTCATGCTTTCTACAGTGGTGGTGCAGAACTCAGAAAAATATTTTATTATTATTAGACTTTTTCATTCTGTGTACTAAAGACGGGAGGTGCACCTAAAAACCCACATTAAAAGAATATAAGGATGTTTTATAGTTACTGTGAGTATCCGATGTATTTAGTTAGGTACCATTATCTGAACACTGCTTGTTTAATGACAGCGTTGGGGTTTAAAATGTTCCTGTACTTGTGTTCTACATGCTGTTTGTTCAGTAACAGGTGACGTTCTTCTAGAAGCCCACTAGAACCAGATGTTTGTCATTTTAGTGGTGAATTACAGTGAAGAACCAACGTTTTCCTGCCTCCAGCTCTGAAGTTGAGGTTGGCCGTTGCAGCTGCTAAAAGTCACACTAGATGCATCCAGTGCTGTAAATTGCCAAAAAACAAACAGTCTAAAAACAACAAATAAGAACTTGACACACACACATTGAGAAGTGGTGCTATTTAAACACATCTGTGGTGCTTCTTTAGTTGTTTTTTCTTTGCTTCGGGCCAAATGTAGCGAGCCAATCCTGTACTGTACTGTAGGTCACGTCAGCTGACCGGAGTGAGTCTGAATTATTAGTTCATGGATTTCTTTTGTCTGCTGCTTTTTCAGGGAACTCGTGAATTCACTTTAATGTTTGTGATGGACGGATTCTGAACTGAAGACTTTACTTTTTTCATGCAGTGCTTCAGACTCAACCATGGTGATGGCTGTAAATCCTATTTAGACACAGTTTTTAGGGAACTTTTGACAGTAGACATGTCAATCCTTTAGAGTCTTTTAAACATATCATAAATAATCATTTTCCTTGGCGAACACCGTTTATTCATAGTCAACTCTACAAGCTGGACTGTCTCTAAATTCTCCATCTGTAATGGATCCATGTGTGTGACCCAGAAAAAGCATCAAACAGGTTCAAATCTGCACTTTGTTTGTTTTGTAAGTTTTTCATGAAGCTGTTGTTTTATGTTTATAATGAAATGCAATAGAAATAGAAGAAGAACAAAGTGAATGTGTCTGAACTGTTGTGTCTTCCTGAGATGTATTAAAGCAGACATGGACAACTCCGTACCTCAAACACCGCCGTAGGAATCTGAACCCACTCACGCTTCAGACGTACCCAGCTTGAATGAAGTACTACTCATACTTTTTATATTTGTTTGCACAACACTAACAAGAATGTATGGCTATGGTAAACCACTCTTCCCTGAAAATTGAAAGCAACTAAATTTGTCATTTAAATATCTTGGTATGCTTGCTGTAGTTGTATTTTCGGAATGTGTATATTACATTTGTTTTTATTTATTAAAATATTTACTTTTTTAACATTGTTGGTGTGACTGATCACTAATCTTTAAAAACTCTATCTAAACATGTATAAAAGGTCACCTGTGGACCTTCAGTGATTTCCTCCTCAGTCCAACCTAAACTAATAACCTCATAATCCCGTCGATACGACGCCACGGCTCCAGAATCCATACAGACACATGACATCACCCTTACTATAGGCAGGTCAAGACACACTTCACTTCTGGAGAATTTAAAATCAATAAACTCACATTAACAAGGAGGAAACTCAGTTTTGTCTGACTTCACACTGTAACTGAAATGCGACCGCAAACAATCTCCGGAGTGAACGAATCACGGCCCCAAAGTGACCCGCATGCGCAGAAGATAACAAGACGTCACACGCTCTGTTTACGGAAGTATAATGGCGGGTAGAGATGTTGGCGTTTGTGCTGTGGTTCTGCGTGTGCTAACTTAAGCTAACCCAGCTAGCTGCAGCCGATAGCTCTGTGATATCAGCTAGCTGCTGCTGCTCCGTCACCAAATCACTCAGAAAGACGTCAAACTGCGGCGGAGATGTATTTTATGGAAGCGACGTTCACTGAAGCGGCTTTTTATTCGTGTTTCAGTTTTAGTTTCATTTTGTTTTTGTTGTTTGTTTCGTACTTTGCTGAAGACAGATGAACACCGGACCGGTCTTACACTCGCTACATATTCCCAGCACCGGTAGGCGACCTGTAAACACGGTTAAACTGGAAGAAAAGTCCGTCTCTGATCGTTTCCCTCCCATCCAACACGGTTATTATTTATGTTCTGAACACAAGCTGCTGCCGTTCTGTCTGTCCGCCATGGGGGGGGGGGGGGGGGGG
>SSNR01000234.1:978495-1004834 GCA_006937965.1 Callopanchax toddi
AGAGAGAGAGACAGGGAGACAGGCAGAGAGAGAGAGAGAGAGAGAGACAGAGAGAGAGAGAGACAGGGAGAGAGACAGGGAGACAGGCAGAGAGAGAGACAGAGAGAGAGAGAGAGGTTTTTAACCAGAAATACATATTTAATGTTTCATCTTCTCAGTGACAGGTGGCTTGTTGCTGCAGCTCTTCTGTGATTTTGTGTTCGCCCGTCTGTTTGTAGCCTGGTCAGTGATTTAATGGTAAATGTCCTGTATTTATAGAGCGCTGTCTAGACTCCCCAGAGTGCTGTACAACACAACACACTGAATTTTACATCATTTCTGGTGATAAATTCATGAAAAACCATAAAATGTGAGGACCGAACCGTAAGAACCGGTTCTCTTCAAAGAGCCGGACTTCCCAGCACTACGTTGAGACTTTGTGAGACTTCAGGGCACCAGACCAGAGACTCAGAAGTTACAGACGTGGTATTCTGGATCCAAGCAGCAGATGGAGCTGAGGGACTTTTATTAACCTGTAAAGGGTCAGATTAGATCAGACTGGATCAGATTAGATCAGACTGGATCAGATTAGATCAGACTGAATCAGATTAGATCAGACTGGATCAGATTAGATCAGACTGGATCAGATTAGATCAGACTGGATCAGATTAGATCAGACTGGATCAGATTAGATCAGACTGAATCAGATTAGCTCAGACTGGGTCAGATTAGATCAGACTGGGTCAGATTAGATCAGACTGGGTCAGATTAGATCAGACTGTGTCAGATTAGATCAGACTGGATCAGATTAGATCAGACTGGATCAGATTAGATCAGACTGGATCAGATTAGATCAGACTGGATCAGATTAGATCAGACTGGATCAGATTAGATCAGACTGGATCAGGGACAGGATTTAAGTGACAGAGTGTGACTAACTGGCAGGTGAGTCATGAGGTGGAGCCGGTTTGAGTCTGTATCCTATTGTTCTGAACTAAACTCTAGTAACTAAAAGAGTCAGTATGTTTGAATAAAAGTTCAACATTAAAACAAATGTTAATATCATTGTTTTGATATTATTTCATTATATTTGAACTAGGGATGGGCGATATGGCCTAAAAAATTTATCACGATAATTTCTGGTATTTATGGCGATAACGATAAATAACAATAAATTACTATAATTTTTTTTCTGTAAAATAGCAGATTATGTTCTGTTTAAGTTGTGTTCCAGTGACTGTGCTGAAAAACATCATACAACAATTACACAATAATAATTCAAATAAAATACAAGTAGGGCTGGGTGATATGGCCAAAGATCTATATCACAGTATAATTATAAACATCTGCATTAACGGTATATACAGTATATATTATTATTATTATTAGAGAAGAGAGGGGAGCGAGAGGGAGGGATGTAGATAGATAGATATCCATCTTTATTATATAAACTATTTTATATATACTGGTATACTTAAACATATATTCTCTGAGCTAAAGATCTCTATTAATTGGTTAAAGTCACTTTTTTAGAAAAATTGTGCTTTTTTCCTCCTTCAGTCTGTTCAGATGCAGAAAAGTCGACATTGTTTTGACAGTCTGGTCCAGTTTTGGACCAGACTGAACTTATTACTGACAATGGCCTGGGTCACTAAGAGTCATCTACCTGCTCTGAGCTTCTCCTTCTCTCCTCCTCTCTTCTCCAGCACCTCTTACATCCTCTCCGCCAGGCGCATGAGCGCGCGCGCTCTTTATTTATTAACCAACTTGAACAACTCTGTAGCTTTCTGACGGCGGTACCCGGGGGTGTTGCGCAGCGTGCCTGTGTGCAGCAAGTGAATCTCTGTCTGGAGCTGCAGGAGGGGCCGCCCGGCCTCGGAGTCGCCGCGGTGCGCCGGTCTCTTGGCCCTCGGCCTCGTTCTGAACCATGCATGCAGGGGGAGGGCGAGTCCTGCGGCCGCGGGTTCCGAGTGAGCGTCGAACCAGCGGTAGCTTCTAATTAGCACTCGCGCATCTCCTCGGACACGTCCACTCTTCATGGACTAGGGACCAGGTCCCGGATTTGGTGTTCGGTCCAGACAGAACCTGGTCTGGATCCGGACTGAGGATACTCCTCGTTTTAAAATGAGCTCCTCCTCAGCCTCACGTCCGCCTTCCGCCATGTTTGTTTACATTCCGCACGTGAACCGGGTGCGCGCAAAACTACGTCATCAACTAGACTTATCGTTGTTATCGCGAGAAGACAAATTTTTATCGTGAAGAGAATTTTCAACGGTATATTGCACACGATAAAATATCGCCCATTCCTAATTTGAACCCTTTTGCCTCAAATAAATATAATAATAATAATAATGCATCAGTTTTATATAGCGCTTTTCAGGTCACTCAAAGACGCTTTACAGAGTTACATCATTCATTCACACAGTCATTCTCACCGGTGGTGGTAAACTACGACAGACGTCTGTAGCCACAGCTGCCCTGGGGCAGACTGACAGAAGAGAGGCTGCCATTCTGACCATCGGCCCTTCTGACCACCACCAACATTCACACACAGTCACACTCACATTCACACAGTAAGGTGGGTGAAGTGTCTTGCCCAAGGACACAACGACAATCTAACCCAGCCAGAGCTGGGGATCGAACCGGTGACCCTCTGGTTACCAGACCGGCCACTCTCCCAACTGAGCTAGTGCCGCCCAGTAAACATTCTTTATGTATTGGTGTTTAAAGGGTTAATGAATAGATTGATTACTAACATAACTCCAGGTCATATATATAATCTAATACCAAAGCTTCTGTTTGCTGTATGTCTATTTTTAGTCGGTGTGTGTTTTGTTGTTATTCCGACTGAAACAGCTGTTAAACATAAACCTTGATGCTTCAGCCCGTCTCTGTGTCGCTGGCTGAGACAGACGTCACTTCTCCTCTGTGTCTCACTGCTCTAATGTACAGAGGTGTATAAAGGTGGGCTATTTCCATCAGTCCTGCAGAATGAGAGAGTATGTATCAGTTCCTTTGAAGCTCTGCTTCTTGTTGCCTTTGTAACGTTTGGAATGATCATGAAGTTTTTTGTGAGCCCATGTTGGATATTTTAAAGAGCTAGGACATGAGAACATACACTGAGGTATCTGATGAGGTCTTGAGGAGAACGCTACCTTTCTGTCCTGCAGGAACTTCTCTGTTACAAGTTCCAGCCTGCAGCTGGCCAGCAGGACGGAGCGTTTCAGCTGCAGTGGAGGCGAAGCTTCAAGAGTCCTCTGCTGTCTGTCATCTACCTGGACCTGACGGGGGACGGTCTGAGGGAGCTGGCTGTCCTCACGCTGAAAGGACTGCACATCCTACAGGTAGTCTGTAGCGCCACCGTGTGGCGGCAGAGGGTTAGCTCAGGGACATGCTGACCTCTACTGGACACAAAGAAAGAAACATCACTTTGTTTTCTTGGATTTAAGGAGCTTTGATTTCACTTGCTGTCCTGACAGGACACTTCATCTAAAACAACTCCACACATAATAACCTGTGATGTCACTGGTTTGTCTTTTCAGCATAGTCTGTCCTGCACTGCTGACTTGGTCCTTGAGCAGCTGGCCCAGAGGGTGTCGGCGCTGACGTCCAGCTCTGAGCTGCAGCCAGCAGAGGCCGAAGAGACTCAGGACGTCCAGGAGGAGGCTCCATGTTAACGACACACAGCGTCTGTGTGCATGTGCAGTTTAAAGGGATTTATCCCAGAGACCCACTCCACTCCTGATGCTTTAAGTCAGCTGATGACATCACTAAAGGGGCGTTTGGACTTTACACTACTGTAAAAAAGTTTAAATGAAGTGGTAGTGTTGAAGACTGAGAAGCACAGTAATAAATCCTCTTCAGATGAGTGCACGTGGTTTTATATCTGTGGTGTTGTCTCTCTGTGGTGATGGTTTCTTCCTGCTTGGAGTCTGTTCCTCTCAGAAAGCCCTGAGAGGTGGTCCAGTCCGATGCTCCAGGACGGGTTGTGTTGATTCTAAAGCCTCTCCTCTGCTGGGCTTTGATTTCTTCTGTTTAAACACATGACATTTTTTGTAATGGCTCAATTTTGTTACAGTGGAATGTATTAAAATAATGTGAACCTTCACTGTTCTTTAGTGAGGAAAATCATTTTTACAAACGGCAACATCATCGATCCCAGTAGACAAATAGAACTTCATCAAAAAAGTGTCGAATCTAAAAAAACAACAACCCAAATAGACGTACCTGGAACCGCTCGCCAGGGAGGCATCAACAAGGCGTCCTACGATGTGACGTTCAGGACCGACACAAACCTTATGAACGGCTCTTCATGTTCAGTGAAGACAACAGTCCTTGTATTAAAGAGATACTATGCAGTTTTGCTTGTTTTAGCTCCCCCTAGTGTCCGTTTTAAATCACTGCAGTAAAACCGTTAGCTCCATAGTTTCTGCTCAGAAAGCCCTAAATCTCCCTGTTAAATGTCTCCTCAGCCTTCACTGCTTTCTACTGGAGCGGTTCATCACTCAGTCAAAGAAATCAGCTGTTCAAGCAGGGAGAGATGGGAAAAATCAGGAATCAGGAGCTAAAAACACTCCGGAGCTAGCATAACAGCTAGCCACATTGGGTTAGCCTAACCCTCTGAGATACGGGACTTTGTGAGACTTCAGGACACCGGACCAGAGACTCAGAAGTTACAGACGTGGTATTCTGGATCCAAGCAGCAGATGGGCTGAGGGACTTTATGAACCTGTAAAGAGTCAGATTAGATCAGACTGGGTCAGATTAGATCAGACTGGATCAGATTAGATCAGACTGGATCAGATTAGATCAGACTGGATCAGATTAGATCAGACTGGATCAGATTAGATCAGACTGGATCAGATTAGATCAGACTGGATCAGATTAGATCAGACTGGATCAGATTAGATCAGACTGGATCAGATTAGATCAGACTGGGTCAGATTAGATCAGACTGGACCAGATTAGATCAGACTGGATCAAGGAGGAGATTTAAAATAGGAACAAGTTGCAAAGTGTGCCTTTAACTGTGGCGTTTGAGGCCAGGAGGCAATATTCAACAACACTGGCTCTTTATTTAAAACAACAGCGAGCAACGACCGACACATGAGGTAGGATTCAAACCAGGAGTGAGCTCTCCCTGTGATGACCAGACTAGATGATATGGACTAAAGGTCGCCATGGTAACAGAGTCTAACGTAGCCGATAAGCGGAGCAGGATCAGTACTGAGGACTTGTCAGTGGCTCTGGCTTCTTTAAGGCTTCTGTCACTGCTAACAGCAGACCCAGACTGGTCTGGATCAAGGACATTGTTTAGATTATTAAAAGTAAGGTACTTCTTGCCTATCAATATTTGAACATTCAACTATTTGCAAGGCGCAATACCTTCAAAAAGGTCATGGGCAAGACCTGGAGGGAATCCTTCCTTGACCTTATGGAGATAATATGCAGTTTAGCTTGTTTTGGCTCCACCTGGTGTCTGTTTTAAATCACTGCTGTAAAAACGTTAGTACCATTGTTTCTGCTCAGAAATCCCTAAATCTACCTGTTGAAATGTGTCTCTGAGCCTCAGGACGATGACTCAAACCTCAGTTTTGTCCTGGTTAAGGTCCTGTGGACCTTAGAGGAGAAGGTCTGTGAGGTATGTCATGTTGTTATGATTATCATGTGATGTATGTCATGTTGTTATGATTATCATGTGATGTATGTCATGTTGTTATGATTATCATGTGATGTATGTCATGTTGTTATGATTATCATGTGATGTATGTCATGTTGTTATGATTATCATGTGATGTATGTCATGTTGTTATGATTATCATGTGAGGTATGTCATGTTGTTATGATTATCATGTGATGTATGTCATGTTGTTATGATTATCATGTGATGTATGTCATGTTGTTATGATTATCATGTGATGTATGTCATGTTGTTATGATTATCATGTGATGTATGTCATGTTGTTATGATTATCATGTGATGTATGTCATGTTGTTATGATTATCATGTGATGTATGTCATGTTGTTATGATTATCATGTGATGTATGTCATGTTGTTATGATTATCATGTGAGGTATGTCATGTTGTTATGATTATCATGTAAGGTATGTCATATACTGTCTGTTTGTTATGAGGAAGCTTATGTGAACACAGTTATATTTTTATTCTCTGACTCTAATCTTGGATCCTCTTACATGTGATAGCGCTCCTAGTGGACATGCCAGTAACAACACATCACATCTCTTTTTGTTTTTGTGAATGTACTATATAAACAAACATGTTTCTTAGAACACAAACATCAGAACTTTCAGTTACCTCGCCTCGCCTTCTTCTGCTTATCCGGGTCCGGGTCGCGGGGGCAGCATTCTAAGTCGGGCAGCCCAGGCCACCTTCTCCCCGGCCAAGTCCACCAGCTCCTCAGCTGGGACGCCCAGGCGTTCCCAGGCCAAACTGAAGATGTATTTCCTCCAGCTTGTCCTGGGTCGACCTGGGGGCCTCCTGCCGGCAGGACATGCCCCAGATGCCCGAACCACCTCAACTGGCTCCTTTCGATATGGAGGAGCAGCGGTTCTACTCCGAGTCTCTCCCGGATGTCCGAGCTCCTCCCCCTATCCCTAAGGCTGAGCCCGGACACCCTGCGGAGGAAACTCATTTCAGCCGCTTGTATCCGCGATCTCGTTCTTTCGGTCATTACCCAAAGCTCATGACCAGGTGAGGACTGGGAGGTAGATCGACCGGTAAATCGAGAGCCTTGCTTTCTGGCTCAGCTCCTTCTTCACCACAACAGACCGGTTCAGCGTCCATCACTGCAGACGCTGCCCCAATCCGCCTGTCCATCTCCCTCCTTCCCTCACTCGTGAACAAGACCCCGAGATACTTGAACTCCTCCACTTGAGGCAGGATCTCTCTCCCGACCCAGAGTTGGCAATCCACCTTTTTCCGGTCGAGAACCATGGCCTCAGACTTGGAGGTGCTGATCCTCATCCCAGCCGCTTCACACTCGGCTGTGAACCTCCCCAGTAAGAGCTGAAGGTCAGAGCCTGATGAAGCTAGGAGGACCACATCATCCGCAAAAAGCAGAGACAAGATTCTCCTGTCACCAAACTCCACCCCCTCCACACCACGGCTGCTCCTAGAAATCCTGTCCATAAAGGTTCTGAACAGGACC
The DNA here is from genome assembly GCA_006937965.1 of Callopanchax toddi. NCBI lineage: Eukaryota > Metazoa > Chordata > Actinopteri > Cyprinodontiformes > Nothobranchiidae > Callopanchax > Callopanchax toddi. The sequence continues at coordinate 985,645 of SSNR01000234.1, forward strand.
GGTGACAAAGGGCAGCCCTGGAGGAGTCCAACCCTCACTGGAAACAGGTCTGACTTACTGCCGGCTATGAGGACCAGACTCACACTCCTCTGGTACAGGGACTGAATGGCCCTTAACAAAAGACCATCAACCCCGTACTCCTGGAGCGCCCCCCCACAGGGTGTCCCTGGGGACACGGTCATAAGCCTTCTCCAAATCCACTAAACACATGTGGATTGGTTGGACAAACTCCCATGACCCCACCATCACCCTAGTGAGGGTAAAGAGCTGGTCCACAGTTCCACGACCAGGACCAAAACCACATTGCTCCTCTTCTATCTGAGGTTCAACCATCGACCGGACCCTCCTCTCCAGGACCCTGGAGTAGACCTTTCCAGGGAGGCTGAGGAGTGTGATCCCCCTATAGTTGGAACACACCCTCTGGTCCCCCTTCTTAAAAATGGAACCACCACCCCGGTCTGCCACTCAACAGGAACTGCCCCCGATGACCACGCAATGTTGCAGAGACGTGTCAGCCACGACAGACCTACAACATCCATCGCCTTGAGATACCCAGGTCGGATCTCATCCACCCCCGGGGCTCCGCCGCTGTGTAGTTGTTTGACTACCTCAGAGACTTCTGCCCCAGAGATTGGACAGTCCGTCCCCAGGTCTCCCAGCTCTGGTTCCTCATAGGAATGCGTGTCGGTGGGATTGAGGAGCTCCTCAAAGTATTCCTTCCACCGTCCGACTATAGCCCCAGTTGATGTCAGCAGCTCCCCGTCCCCACTGTAAACAGTGTGAGCAACTTTCAGTTACTTTACTCATGAATAATAGTAGTACTTTAGCATGCTTCTATGTTCTACCAAACTACAAATCAGATATTTCTATCTGAACCAGCTTACTCAGAGTAACGCTTTGGAGTTTTAATAACTCTACCAGAACTAGAAGTTTTACCTGGATTGTCCCCATCCTTTGTTCAGTCTGCTCACTAGTAGGCTGCCAAGTGATGTCAGTTCATCTGCATCCGACTCATCAGGTTGAACTCCTTTCCTCCTTACTCTTGAGCAGGTGTCTTCTATTCTCCTGAAGACCTTTCCACCTGGTGTTTGGACAACATAAGAACGAGGCAGGTTGTGTTTCTGCTGAACAACAGCTGGCTGCCATGTGTTATCTACTAGTTTCTCCTTGCTCCAATTCTGGAAGGTTCTTTGCTCCTCGGTCGTAGTAATGTTTCTGTCTCTTGTCTTTTCTCCAGGTTTCTGTGAACGTCTCCGCACAGTCGAGGTTGACCGTAGATCCTTTATCCCCACGGCTGTAAGGCTGTACAACTCCACTCTTTAGTTTCATTCTTGTCTAACTCATAGGGTCTGTGCAATGGTCATATCACTACATTTCTGTACAGTTTGTATATTCACTATTACATTCTGTTTTTATATTGATATTCTAATATCAGCTGATTTCTGTACAGCCTGTAAATTCACATCTGTTTTTTATCTCATCCTCTTATATTGTCTCTGTGTCATCATGTGGAATTCATGTGTCATTTACTTGCTTTCTATTCTTGTGTGTATGCTGCTGTGATGAGTGACTTTCCCCACTGTGGGATCAATAAAGTCATTCTATTCTATTCTATAAATGTGTCTTGTTCTATTCTGTTTTATTGCTTCTCCTTTGCATATTCTTTTTAATCTGATTTTTAGAGGGATTCAAAGATTTTAGCTCAGATTCTTGGGACTATACCATTTTCTAAAGAATTGTTTGTTGCAGGTGGATCTCTGGTGACTGAGATTTTCTTATTGATCACCTTTTCTTTGTTGAATTCTAATGGAAAAAAGGTTTAGATGAAAAATAAATAACTAAACTGTTTTGTGAAAGATTTCAGCTAGAGCTCTAAAAATGCAGGCTAAAACTCTGTTAGTTTCATCATCATCTATTAAAACTAGACAGAGGAATTTATTGTGGATATTTTAGCTGAAATAAATCAAAATGCCCCCTAGTGGCTGGTTCCTGTATATGTACAACACAAGAATAAAAACTTATTTGTTAGAATAATGCAACTGCAACTAAAGCAACAAATCTAGTCATCACACACACAGGGTTGCACAACTTAGTATTTTTAAAAGTCGACTACCAAGTAATAAAAGTTGAGTGGACTTTGACTAATCGCTGATGACATCATACAGACGTGGTAGACCGTACAGCTTTATAAAACTTGACAGGCTTTATTGCAAAAACTCATTTCTAATGCTGACAACAAACAGCTGAGAAAACATTCTTAATGCCATTTCAGTGGCTCGTTTAAAAACTGTGCGGTTTTCATACAGCATGAAATAAAGGAAGTTTACAAAAATAAAAACTAAAGGAAGTTCAGTCCAAAGTCGAGGTTCAACAGACTGGAAGGAGAGATCACCTGGACTTTAAATCTGGTCCTTGGAACTGTTAGTAGATTCTGGTCTGTGGACCTGAGGACTCGGGTTGGAACTGTTAGTAGATTCTGGTCTGTGGACCTGAGGACTCAGGTTGGAGCTGTTAGTAGATTCTGGTCTGTGGACCTGAAGACTCAGGTTTGAGTGGATAGCTTTCTCAGTTCAGTAACATAAAAACAATGTTCCACTATGTTAAATAAATACTGGCTATTGTTTTTAGGTGCAGGTTTAATATCGTGGCTCTGTTTAAGCAGTTCAAGTTCCTCCTCTTCACCTTTGAAATCAAAATGTCGTCCTTGGTGAGACAGGAGAGAAGGGAGACAGGGAAGAAACATTTGCAGCAATAATTTGATCTTTGAAAAATTTTTGAAAATTTGATTAGAATCTCATCTCATCCTTGTGAGCTCAATATCGTTTCTTGTGAATTCAATATCTCGTAGCATTGTCACACCTCTACTGTTTAGTGCTTATTGTGTAATAATAAACAACATGATTATTTAATTGGAAAGGTTAAATAAATGTTTATTTTATGTATTTGAATGTGAGTGTGACTGTGTGTGAATGTTGGTGGTGGTCAGAAGGGCCGATGGTCAGAATGGCAGCCTCTCTTCTGTCAGTCTGCCCCAGGGCAGCTGTGGCTACAGACGTCTGTCGTAGTTTACCACCACCGGTGAGAATGACTGTGTGAATGAATGATGCAACTCTGTAAAGCGTCTTTGAGTGACCTAGAAAAGCGCTATATAAAACTGATGCATTATTATTATTATTATTATTATTTATATGAACCAAAAAGACTGCTTACTGTGCCCCCCCAAAATAAGCCAATGCCCCCCAGCTAAATTCTCACCTCGACACATAGCGTTGGCTCTGGACCCCGAGTCCTGGAGAGGGGTTGGACCCTCTTTTATGCTGGAGTTGCTCCGGGTGAGAGGCGGAGGGCTGGGGGGCTTTCTGTTAGCCCCAAGACTCTCTGCCTGTATGTTGGGGTTTTCTCCGGGGGACGAAAGGGCAGCTTCCCTGCGCCTTCGGGTTGGGGAACGGGTCCTGACTGTTGTTTGTGCTTATGCACCAAATAGCAGCTCAGAGTACCCACCCTTTTTGGAGTCCCTGGGACGAGTGCTGGATAGCGCTCCTACTGGGGACTCCATAGTCCTGCTGGGAGACTTCAACGCTCACGTGGGCAATGACAGCGTGACCTGGAGGGGCGTGATTGGGAGGAACGGCCCGCCCAATCTGAACTCGAGTGGTGTTCTGTTTTTGGACTTCTGTGCAAGTCGCAGTGTCTCGGCCTCCAAGTTCCACAGAGTGTTTCCAAACGTAAAATCACCAAAAATGAGGCCGACGGTGGTGACAGGTGTCATAGGTGTAATTGCACGCACTTGCTGCTTCATAGTTTAAATTAAAAACGTTTATTTACAAAATCAAATCTCAAAAGGTAACAGAAATAGTCCAAAAATATAAACCTAAACGAAAGTTAACCAAAAAATGATTCTAACAGCTCGAAGTGGTCAAAAAACTGTTAACTCTCTGCCTTGCCCCACCCGACATTTGTTCCAACAAAAACTCTCATCTCAACACACCTGGTGCGTGTTTCTGTGATTCGAGGGCGAGCTTAATGGTTAACAAAATAAACAAAACATGTCTAAACATTTAGGTAAAAAAGAACTAAACGAGTATTAGGCAAATTTAAAACTTAAAACAATAATTAAATGCTTCTTTACTTAGATAAACAAAATTGGCCACGACACGCAGTTTGGCCATAACGAACACCATGTTGGAACATAAGGATGCCCATCGGTACACCTGGTACCAGGGCAGCCTAGGGTACAGGTCGATGATTGACTTTATAGTCCTATCATCTGACCTGAGACCGTATGTTTTGGACACTCGGGTGAAGAGAGGAGCGGAGCTGTCAGCTGATCACCACCTGGTGGTGAGCTGGATCAGATGGCAGGGGAAGATGCTACGCAGACCTGGTAGACCCAAACATATAGTGAGGGTCTGCTGGGAACGCCTGGCAGAAGAGCCTGTCAAGATGGTCTTCAACTCCCACCTCCGGCAGAGCTTCGACCGCGTCCCGAGAGCAGTGGGGGACATTGAGTCCGAATGGGCCTTGTTTCTCTCTGCGATTGTTGAGGCGGCTGTTGCTAGCTGTGGTCGCAAGGTGGCCGGTGGTAGTCGTGGCGGTAGCCCCCGTACCCGCTGGTAGACACCAGAGGTTAGGGGAGCCGTCAGGCTGAAGAAGGAGGCCTACAGGGCGTGGCTGGTCTGTGGGTCTCCAGAGGCAGCAGACAGGTACCGGCGGGCCAAGCAAAGTGCAGCAGTGGCAGTTTCTGAGGCAAAATCTCGGGGGTGGGAGGAGTTTGGTGAGACCATGGAAAAAGACTATCGGTCGGCTCCAAAGAGGTTCTGACAAACCATCCGGCGCCTCAGGGGAGGAAGGCAGCAACTCGCTCACACTGTTTACAGTGGGGACGGGGGGCTGCTGATGTCAACTGGGGCTATAGTCGGACGGTGGAAGGAATACTTTGAGGAGCTCCTCAATCCCACCGACACGCATTCCTATGAGGGACCAGAGCTGGGAGACCTGGGGACAGACTGTCCAATCTCTGGGGCAGAAGTCGCTGAGGTAGTCAAACAACTACACAGCGGCGGAGCCCCGGGGGTGGATGAGATCCAACCTGGGTACCTCAAGGCGATGGATGTTGTAGGACTGTCGTGGCTGACACGTCTCTGCAACATTGCGTGGTCATCGGGGGCAGTTCCTGTTGAGTGGCAGACCGGGGTGGTGGTTCCCATTTTTAAGAAGGGGGACCAGAGGGTGTGTTCCAACTATAGGGGGATCACACTCCTCAGCCTCCCTGGGAAGGTCTACTCCAGGGTCCTGGAGAGGAGGGTCCGGTCGATAGTTGAACCTCAGATAGAAGAGGAGCAATGTGGTTTTGGTCCTGGTCCTGGAACTGTGGACCAGCTCTTTACCCTCGCTAGGGTGATGGAGGGGTCATGGGAGTTTGCCCAACCAATCCACATGTGTTTAGTGGATTTGGAGAAGGCTTATGACCGTGTCCCCAGGGACACCCTGTGGGGGGCGCTCCAGGAGTACGGGGTGGATGGTCTTTTGTTAAGGGCCATTCAGTCCCTGTACCAGAGGAGTGTGAGTCTGGTCCTCATAGCCGGCAGTAAGTCGGACCTGTTCCCAGTGAGGGTTGGACTCCTCCAGGGCTGCCCTTTGTCACCGGTCCTGTTCAGAACCTTTATGGACAGGATTTCTAGGAGCAGCCGTGGTGTGGAGGGTGTTGAGTTTGGTGACAGGAGAATCTCGTCTCTGCTTTTTGCGGATGATGTGGTCCTCCTAGCTTCATCAGGCTCTGACCTTCAGCTCTTGCTGGGGAGGTTCGCAGCCGAGTGTGAAGCGGCTGGGATGAAGATCAGCACCTGGTTCTCTGGCTATGGTTCTCGGTCAGGAAAGAGTAGCTTGCCAACTCCAGGTCGGGAGAGAGGTCCTGCCTCAAGTGGAGGAGTAGGGTTGGGCGATGATTAACTTTTTTCCAATCGTCCATCATCAGTCCAAAAATCGACGATGGGCGATTTATTGGCGCAGGTGACATGTTGACATATTTGTGGGCGGAGCAATTTAAACACACACTAATGGATTTACCAAATTAGAACTCAGAAGTCCCAAAATTGAGGAAATAGTTGTAAAAAACACAGCGTGGCCTGTTTGGGGCTACTTTGGCTTTAAACAGACATCTAGTGGCAGCAAAGAGCTCCAACATCGAGTGTTTACCTTCTGCTGTGTGCTAACTAAGCTAACACAGAGCTAGCAGCTAGCTGCTGCTGCTCCGTCACCAAAATCGCTCAAAAAGACTTCAAACTGCAGCGGAGATTTATTTGATGGAAGCGACGTTCACTGAAGGGGTTTTTATTGGTATTTCAGTTTTAGTTTCATGTTGTTTTTGTCGTTTATCAGACTTAGCTGAAGACAGTTGAACACCAGATCGGTGTTATGACTCGCTAAATATTCCTAGCACCGGTAGCGACGCGTAAACACGGTTTAACTGGAACAAAGCCAGTCTCTGATGGTTTCCTCCCCACCACACCATAGATATTATTTAGATACTTTTATTTTCTGAACACAAGCTGCTGCCGTTCTCTGTCTGTCTGCTACGGACTGAGGAAACACCGCTGCTCCGCCAGCTCTCGGGGGAGGAGGAGGGAAAAGGAGCTGCTGCTGCAGCTGGGAGGAGTTTAAAAAGAGCATTATTTATTATTTTTACGTGGGCTGCGTCCTTTGACTTCAACCAAACGCTGTTAATAATTAAGAAATGAATTTATAGTGGGACAAATAAATCGTTGTTAAAAAACTTGAGGCGATTGGCTGAGCCCATCGCCGATGGTCGATACATTCGTCTGATCGCCCAGCCCTATGGAGGAGTTTAAGTATCTCGGGGTCTTGTTCACGCGTAAGGGCAGGAGGGAGATCGACAGGCGGATTGGGGCAGCGTCTGCAGTGATATGAAGTTTTTAGAGAACTGCGGGACAACCACTTTGATTTCTTTCTGTTTTTTTTAATCCCCACAATATATTTATGGCTATACTATATTAGAACGTTGTTAAGAGGCTTTAAAAAAACGTTAAAAGCTACATTGTTTACCTGGCTACTGAGTATGTCTTTAATGAGGTGTTGACTTTCTGTTCCCACAATCCAAACAGCTCAAGCCCAAATCCCGTGAAATCTCACGAGATTTAACCTTTCTACATAACTGAATCACTTCACCTGAACTTGCTTTTTACACATTCATGGAACCTCTGTAAATATAAATTTTTTATTTTTATTATTTAATTAAATTTCATTCAAAAGAACACAAAAACAAAAAATGATATAAACATTTACACTACATATTTGAATGAAAAGGGACAGAAGGAACAAAATCTTCTATAATCTGCCCCTCTTTACAAATTTAATTAAATCATTCATCTTCTAAACAGATAAATTATAATTACGCTACTGTTTAAATTTACTGACATATTCACAGACACTAACTTAACAATTTCATAATTCCTCAAAATATTAGACTTAAAGCATCTTTTAAATACATAAAGTGACTTTGATTCCTTCATTTCCATTTTTAAGTTGTTCCACAATTTCACACCATTAATTGAAATACTCAGGTTTATTAAAGACTTTAGTTCCTTTCAACAAATAACTGCTTTCTCTCATTTTGAACATCTTCTGAATATTTATAGGCAGAGTATCTGTACTAGCTTTGTACATAGTTTGTAATATTTTCCAATTAACCAAATCATGAAATGTCATTATTTTATATTTGATGAATAACGGGTTAGATGGATCTGTATAATGACTATTATTAATAATTCTTAATGCTCTTTTCTGCTAAATAAATACTGGCTGTGTATAGCTCTTATATGTGGATCCCCAGATTTCTACACAGTAGGTTAAATACGGAGCAATCAGTGAGTTATAGAATGTTAACAGACCAGAACTATTCAACAGAAACTTGACTCTATGTAGTCTTGCAATGGCTTTTGTAATTTGTATGCGACTTCCAGGTCAGATCCTCAAACATCACTCCTAAGAATCTAGTTTCCTTTACCCTTTGAATTTCCAACCCCTCTATTTTTAATGATACCACATCGTTTTTGTTTTGTTTGTCATTAAACAAAATAAAATGAGTCTTGTTAAGATTCAGTGTTAATCTGTTAATGTCAAACCAGTTTTTAATTTTCATCAATTCAATATTTATCACTTTAGTTACCTCACTTATTTCTGATCCTGAATAAAACAACGTGGTATCATCAGCAAACAGAACCGTACCAAGGAGCTCAGATACATTTACCAGGTCACTAATGTAGGACCATGCCGGGGCGGCACTAGCTCAGTTGGGAGAGTGGCCGGTCTGGTAACCAGAGGGTCACCGGTTCAATCCCCAGCTCTGGCTGGGTTAGATTGTCGTTGTGTCCTTGGGCAAGACACTTCACCCACCTTACTGTGTGAATGTGAGTGTGACTGTGTGTGAATGTTGGTGGTGGTCAGAAGGGCCGATGGTCAGAATGGCAGCCTCTCTTCTGTCAGTCTGCCCCAGGGCAGCTGTGGCTACAGACGTCTGTCGTAGTTTACCACCACCGGTGAGAATGACTGTGTGAATGAATGATGCAACTCTGTAAAGCGTCTCTGAGTGACCTAGAAAAGCGCTATATAAAACTGATGTGTTATTATTATTTAGTAAGTAAGTAAGTAAAGTTTATTTCTATAGCACCTTTCACAGAAAAAATCACAAAGTGCTTCACAGAAAACAGAATCAAACATGATAAAACAAATAAAATTAGTAATTAGTTATTACTAATGAACAGTTTTGGTCCAAGGACCGACCCTTGTGGTACACCATAATTAATATTACACAGTCCTGATCTGGTATCATTTATCTGAACAAATTGTTTCTGATTATCTAAATAGCTTTTAACCCACTGATGAGCCACCCCTCTTATTCCATATTGATGTCATTTGTAAAGTAACCTTGAATGATCTATGACGTCAAATGCTTTCTTTAAATGAATAAAAATGCTGATAAAGTAGTTTTTATTGTCTATTGCTGTTGACGTTTTGTCCGTTAAGTCCATTATTGCCATTGCTGTTGAGTGTTTGGTTCTAAATCCAAACTGGTCTTTTCAATGAATTTATCCAACCTTGACACAAACACTGCTTCTAATATTTTGGAAAACTGTGGAAGCAGTGACACCGGCAAGATCTGTCATCAATTGGAGGTTGAAGGAGGATCCAAGCGCAGATATGATCAAAAATAGGTATTTATTGAGGACCGGGAAGACAGAAGACAGAGGACAGAGGACAAAGAGAACGACGACAAGAATCCGACAACACCCAGACGAGACAAACACACTGGTATACTGGGTGGTGAGGACGAGACGGGGCACAGCCAGGTGGCAGGATGACAACTGGATTCACCTGTGGGAGACAAAAGGCAGAGGGTTGGACAAAGCACAAGACAGGACACTAGAGGGAGACATAAGACACTATCATGTTGGTTCAACACAAAACAAGGACTTTCAGCTGTAAAACATGAAAGAATTGTGTCATCCAATGTGCTGTAGAGAGGGCTGGACTCTGACTGGGAGGTCAGTGGCCCTGAATATCCCATCATACCCTGCGGGTCTACTAAAGGAGACCAGGACCAGGTCTGGGTTTACTAAGTGGAGTTTATAGCTCGCGCGCGCGCTTACACACACACACACACACACACACACACACACACACACACACACACACACACACACACACACACACTGCTAAGGCAGAGCTGGATCGTGGTTGGTCCCGGTGTCTGGCCGGTCAGGGGCACTGTGGTCCTCTCCGGAGCCCGAACTCCTTCTCCTCCATCATCATCATCATCATCATCATCACCACCTCCTTCATCAGCAGCAGCGGACTAGGCGGACATTCAGACCCGCAGGACGTCTTCCTGCGTCAAGCCGCTGCTCTGTCTGCGCCTACTCCGGGTCTCTTAGCGCCAACATGCGGGCGCAGCAGACCTGATCCCGGTGGGTCCAACATCCGGTCCCTCGGAGACCTTCTGTACCGGTCCGGACAGAGGAGGGTCCGTTCAGAGAGCAGGAGGAAACATGATGATGGCCGGTGGCGGAGGAACCGTGGACCACAACGGGATCTACTCCAGTCCAGACCCCCAGAGCCCGCAACAGACCCACGGGGAGGCGGATCCGGATTCACGCAAACGCCCGCTGGAAACTCCGTCTGAGGAGGCCGGCGGAACCAAACGGACCAACACCGGAGGTAAGAACCAGACACACCACCAGTCCAGTCCTGGATCCACCTGATCCTCCTCAGCTCAGGTGGATCCGGATCATCAGAGCTGCTCCTGGTCCAGGAGGACTGGAGTGGTGAACTCCTGAGGCGGCTTAGATCTGAGCTCTGCTGTGATTTAGGTCCTGATGAAACCACCTCCATCATGTGGTCTAGTCTCATCTTAGTTCTGCCCCCCACCCAGACCCAGACCACCCTCAGCTCCACCTTCACCTCCAAACAAGCAGAAAGTTTCTCAGACAGGATGGATGAGGGTCTGAAGGACCAGGTCCAGGTGGGACCCTCAGGATGTTCCAATCTGACTCTGATCCTGTTTGAAACCTGAAGACTGCAGCGCCTTCACCTTGTTAGAAATAGAAAGTGTGTGATGTCAGTGAAGGAGAGGAGCTGGTCTACCTGCTCCAGGTGTTTGTCTCTCAGACAGACAGGTCCTGGTTCTGACAGACCAGGACATCTGGTCTGGACGTCACACAACATAGACTTTCAGCAGGTGTTGTTTTAGAGCTCAGCTCTACAGGATCAGCACCTCAGACAGCTGGAGGTCCGTCCTTCCTCTGGTCACTCACTCAGATGTTTTCATCCAGTTTCCAGGTGATCAGAGTGTGAGCTGCTTCCATCTGATCAGTAACTCTGGTGTTTCTCTACAGCAGCTCCAACTCTGATCAGAGGCTCTCGTTTTCTGGAAAAACACTCTCTTAGTAAAGTACTGGATCAGCTAGTCAACAGGGAAGCACCAAAACCAGATGGTTCTAAACCTAGTACAAGTACATATGAGTACTTGCTGATATGAGTACTAATAAATGCCGTTGACCTAAGTCATGGTTTGGTACACAAATGAATGACTGTATTTTTAACTGAACTGGACTATGAGGAGTCATGCAGCGTGTGTATACCGCTGCCACATAACAACTAGTACTAGCCATAGTATTAGCTAGCGAGCCGTCCGGCCGTCGATTGGACGGCCTGTTTTCTAAAATGACGGACTAAATCTTAAGGCATGTGACGGCAAAGCGTCCTCATTTTGTCTTATAGTGAATTGTCATTTCATGTGGAAGTAACCAGTGGTACTAGACAAGTTAATAACCAGTGGTACTAGACAAGTTAATAACCAGTGGTACTAGACAAGTTAATAACCAGTGGTACTAGACAAGTTTATAACCAGTGGTACCAGACAAGTTAATAACCAGTGGTACTAGACAAGTTAATAACCAGTGGTACCAGACAAGTTAATAACCAGTGGTACCAGACAAGTTAATAGCCAGTGGTACTAGACAAGTTAATAGCCAGTGGTACTAGACAAGTTAATAACCAGTGGTACTAGACAAGTTAATAACCAGTGGTACTAGACAAGTTAATAACCAGTGGTACTAGACAAGTTAATAACCAGTGGTACTAGACAAGTTAATAACCAGTGGTACCAGACAAGTTAATAACCAGTGGTACCAGACAAGTTAATAACCAGTGGTACTAGACAAGTTTATAACCAGTGGTACCAGACAAGTTAATAACCAGTGGTACTAGACAAGTTTATAACCAGTGGTACCAGACAAGTTAATAACCAGTGGTACTAGACAAGTTAATAACCAGTGGTACTAGACAAGTTAATAACCAGTGGTACTAGACAAGTTAATAACCAGTGGTACTAGACAAGTTAATAGCCAGTGGTACCAGACAAGTTAGTAACCAGTGGTACTAGACAAGTTAATAACCAGTGGTACTAGACAAGTTAATAACCAGTGGTACTAGACAAGTTAATAACCAGTGGTACTAGACAAGTTCATAACCAGTGGTACCAGACAAGTTAATAACCAGTGGTACTAGACAAGTTAATAACCAGTGGTACTAGACAAGTTAATAGCCAGTGGTACTAGACAAGTTAATAACCAGTGGTACCAGACAAGTTAATAACCAGTGGTACCAGACAAGTTAATAACCAGTGGTACTAGACAAGTTAATAACCAGTGGTACTAGACAAGTTAATAGCCAGTGGTACTAGACAAGTTAATTGCCAGTGGTACTAGACAAGTTAATAACCAGTGGTACCAGACAAGTTAATAACCAGTGGTACTAGACAAGTTAATAACCAGTGGTACCAGACAAGTTAATAACCAGTGGTACTAGACAAGTTAATAAAAGATGTTTTCATCAATTCTTATCTTTTCTCGTGATATTTGTCATATAGTGTCAGGTTAAATCACATCCAAATGGATGCACCATTTTTTATTTTCCCCCAAACATTTTGCGGGTGGGGGGTTAGCTAAGGTGGTGAACACACACTTTCCAAGTTTCTGGCTAATACTACTATTACTATTACTACAACAACACAAGTAAGATGACTCCCATCTCCTCCTCCAGTTAGCTGAAGAGTGTCAGGCTACGTTAAATAGTATCGAGTTTATAATATCGAGTCTATAGTATCAACTCTATAATATCAAATCTATAGTATCGAGTCTATAGTATTGACTCTATAGTATCAAGTCTATAGTATTGAGTCTATACTATCAAGTCTATAGTATCTACTTTATAGTATCAAGTCTATAGTACCAAGTAGGGCTGCACAATTAATCGAATTTTAATCGTGATCAAGATTTTGGTGGCCACAATTAAATGAAGCTGATCATCAACGATATTTCCAGTCAGATTGCGAGCTCTTCTACTTGCCTCTTCATCACACACCGCCTCAACCAACAGTCTGCCAACCACCAGGGGGCGAACGCATGGCTAAAGCTTCCTTAAGCTGCCAAAATAAAAACCGCGCACAAGCCACTCAGCACTGTAGCAGCCAGTCACATTACGGCGGCAGCAAGTTGGACTGATGAGAGCGTCATGTCTGGAATGTAAAATGCTGCAGCATCTGGAGACGAGGCATCTGGTAAACCAGACTATATCTGTGCTGACGGTCTAGAATACTAGGCTAGGATCCATCTTCTTCACAACGACACGCAGAAATAACAGACGCAATATCTTTTTATTTGGCCAAAGATATGAGTCCTATCAATACAGTGAGCAATGAAGGCTTCAGAAATCTGAGTATTTGAGGGGGGAGGGGGTGTTAGCATTATTTATAAATATAAAGGTATTTGAGTTTTTAGTTGTTTTTTTGCATTATTTATAATCTATTCTAAAGTTTTATTTTTCACAGAAAAATGTTGCAACATTGTTTATAACTGGTGCAATAAAACAGGTTTTACCAGACAGGATGAATGATGGTGATTAATAATCGTGATTACAATATTGATCAAAATAATCATGATTATTATTTTGGTCATAATCGTGCAGCCCTAGTACCAAGTCTATATTATAGAGTCTATAGTATCGAGTCTATAGTATCGGCTCTATAGTATCGAGTCTATAGTATCGAGTCTATAGTATGGAGTCTATATTATAGAGTCTATAGTATCGGCTCTATAGTATCGAGTCAATAGTATCGACTCTATCAAGTCTATAGTATCGAGTCTATAGTTTCGAGTCTATAGTATCGAGTCAATAGTATCGAGTCAATAGTATTGACTCTATAGTATCGAGTCAAAAGTATCGACTCTATCAAGTCTATAGTATCGAGTCTATAGTATCGACTCTATAGTATCGAGTCAATAGTATCGACTCTATAGTATCGACTCTATAATATGGAGGCTATAGTATCCACTCTATAGTATCGACTCTATAGTATCGAGTCTATAGTATTGAGTCAATAGTATCGAGTCAATAGTATCGACTCTATAGTATTGAGTCAATAGTATCGACGCTATAGTAAGGAGGCTATAGTATCGACTCTATAGTATCGACTCTATAGAATCGACTCTATAGTATCGAGTCTATAGTATCGAGTCAATAGTATCGAGTCAATAGTATCGACTCTATAGTATTGAGTCAATAGTATCGACTCTATAGTATTGACTCTATAGTATCGAGTCTATAGTATCGAGTCAATAGTATCGAGTCAATAGTATCGACTCTATAGTATTGAGTCAATAGTATCGACTCTAAAGTATCGAGTCTATAGTATTGAGTCAATAGTATTGACTCTATAGTATCGAGTCAATAGTATTGACTCTATAGTATCGAGTCGATAGTATCGACTCTATAGTATCGAGTCAATAGTATCGACTCTATCAAGTCTATAGTATGGAGTCTATAGTATCGAGTCTATAGTACGGAGTCTATAGTATCGACTCTATAGTATGGAGTCTATAGTATCGACTCTATAGTATCGAGTCTATAGTATCGAGTCTATAGTATCAAGTCAATAGTATCGAGTCAATAGTATCGACTCTATAGTATTGAGTCAATAGTATCGACTCTATAGTATTGAGTCAATAGTATCGACTCTATAGTATCGAGTCAATAGTATCGACTCTATAGTATCGAGTCTATAGTATTGAGTCAATAGTATCGAGTCAATAGTATCGACTCTATAGTATTGAGTCAATAGTATTGACGCTATAGTAAGGAGGCTATAGTATCGACTCTATAGTATCGACTCTATAGAATCGACTCTATAGTATCGAGTCTATAGTATCGAGTCAATAGTATTGACTCTATAGTATTGACTCTATAGTATTGAGTCTATAGTATCGAGTCAATAGTATCGAGTCAATAGTATCGACTCTATAGTATTGAGTCAATAGTATCGACTCTATAGTATCGAGTCTATAGTATCGAGTCAATAGTATTGACTCTATAGTATAGAGTCGATAGTATCGACTCTATCAAGTCTATAGTATGGAGTCTATAGTATCGAGTCTATAGTACGGAGTCTATAGTATCGTCTCTATAGTATGGAGTCTATAGTATCAACTCTATAGTATCGAGTCTATAGTATCGAGTCTATAGTATCAAGTCAATAGTATCGAGTCAATAGTATCGACTCTATAGTATTGAGTCAATAGTATCGACTCTATAGTCTCGAGTCAATAGTATCAACTCTATCGAGTCTATAGTATCAAGTGTATAGTATCGAGTCTATAGTATCGAGTCTATCAAGTCTATAGTATCGAGTCTATAGTATCAACTCTATCAAGTCTATAGTATCGAGTCTATAGTATCGACTCTATCAAGTCTATAGTATCAAGTCTATAGTATCAAGTCTATAGTATCAAGTCTATAGTATCGAGTCTATAGTATCGAGTCTATAGTATTGACTCTATAGTATCGAGTCTATAGTATCGAGTCTATAGTATTGGGTCTTTAGTATCGAGTCAATAGTATCGAGTCTATTTGTCAAGTCTATAGTATCCACTCTATAGTATCAAGTCTATAGTATTGAGTCTATAGTATCAAGTCTATAGTATCGACTCTATAGTATCAAGTCTATAGTATTGAGTCTATAGTGTCAAGTCTATAGTATTGAGTCTATAGTGTCAAGTCTATAGTATTGGGGCGGCACTAGCTCAGGTGGGAAAGTGGCCGGTCTGGTAACCAGAGGGTCACCGGTTCGATCCCCAGCTCTGGCTGGGTTAGATTGTCGTTGTGTCCTTGGGCAAGACACTTCACCCACCTGACTGTGTGACTGTGAGTGTGACTGTGTGTGAATGTTGGTGGTGGTCAGAAGGGCCGATGGTCAGAATGGCAGCCTCTCTTCTGTCAGTCTGCCCCAGGGCAGCTGTGGCTACAGACGTCTGTCGTAGTTTACCACCACCGGTGAGAATGACTGTGTGAATGAATGATGCAACTCTGTAAAGCGTCTCTGAGTGACCTAGAAAAGCGCTATATAAAACTGATGCATTATCATTATTATTATTATTATTATTGACTCCATAGTATCAAGTCTATAGTATCATGTCTATAGTATCGACTCTATAGTATCAAGTCTATAGTATCGACTCTATAGTATCAAGTCTATAGTATCGACTCTATAGTATCAAGTCTATAGTATCGACTCTATAGTATCAAGTCTATAGTATTGACTCTATAGTATCAAGTCTATAGTATCGACTCTATAGTATCAAGTCTATAGTATTGACTCCATAGTATCAAGTCTATAGTATTGACTCCATAGTATCAAGTCTATAGTATCATGTCTATAGTATCGACTCTATAGTATCAAGTCTATAGTATTGACTCCATAGTATCAAGTCTATAGTATTGACTCCATAGTATCAAGTATATAGTATTGACTCCATAGTATTAAGTCTATAGTATCATGTCTATAGTATCGACTCTATAGTATTGACTCCATAGTATCAAGTCTATAGTATCATGTCTATAGTATCAAGTCTATAGTATTGACTCCATAGTATCAAGTCTATAGTATTGACTCCATAGTATCAAGTCTATAGTATTGACTCCATAGTATCAAGTCTATAGTATCATGTCTATAGTATCGACTCTATAGTATTGACTCCATAGTATCAAGTCTATAGTATCGACTCTATAGTATAAAGTCTATAGTATCGACTCTATAGTATCAAGTCTATAGTATTGACTCCATAGTATCAAGGCTATAGTATCGAGTCTATAGTATTGACTCTATAGTATCAAGTCTATAGTATTGACTCCATAGTATCAAGTCTATAGTATCATGTCTATAGTATCGACTCTATAGTATTGACTCCATAGTATCAAGTCTATAGTATCATGTCTATAGTATCAAGTCTATAGTATTGACTCTATAGTATCAAGTCTATAGTATTGACTCCATAGTATCAAGTCTATAGTATTGACTCCATAGTATCAAGTCTATAGTATTGACTCCATAGTATCAAGTCTATAGTATTGACTCCATAGTATCAAGTCTATAGTATCGAGTCTATAGTATCAAGTTTATAGTATTGACTCCATAGTATCAAGTCTATAGTATTGACTCCATAGTATCAAGTCTATAGTATTGACTCCATAGTATCAAGTCTATAGTATCATGTCTATAGTATCGACTCTATAGTATCGACTCTATAGTATCACGTCTATAGTATTGACTCCATAGTATCAAGTCTATAGTATTGACTCCATAGTATCAAGTCTATAGTATTGACTCCATAGTATCAAGTCTATAGTATTGACTCCATAGTATCACGTCTATAGTATTGACTCCATAGTATCAAGTCTATAGTATTGACTCCATAGTATCACGTCTATAGTATTGACTCCATAGTATCAAGTCTATAGTATCATGTCTATAGTATCGACTCTATAGTATTGACTCCATAGTATCAAGTCTATAGTATCATGTCTATAGTATCGACTCTATAGTATCAAGTCTATAGTATTGACTCCATAGTATCAAGTCTATAGTATTGACTCCATAGTATCAAGTCTATAGTATTGACTCCATAGTATCAAGTCTATAGTATTGACTCCATAGTATCAAGTCTATAGTATCATGTCTATAGTATCGACTCTATAGTATTGACTCCATAGTATCAAGTCTATAGTATTGACTCCATAGTATCAAGTCTATAGTATTGACTCCATAGTATCAAGTCTATAGTATTGACTCCATAGTTATCAAGTCTATAGTATCATGTCTATAGTATCGACTCTATAGTATCAAGTCTATAGTATTGACTCCATAGTATCAAGTCTATAGTATTGACTCCATAGTATCAAGTCTATAGTATTGACTCCATAGTATCAAGTCTATAGTATTGACTCCATAGTATCAAGTCTATAGTATTGACTCCATAGTATCAAGTCTATAGTATCACGTCTATAGTATCGACTCCATAGTATCAAGTCTATAGTATTGACTCCATAGTATCAAGTCTATAGTATTGACTCCATAGTATCAAGTCTATAGTATTGACTATAGTATCGACTCCATAGTATCAAGTCTATAGTATTGACTCCATAGTATCAAGTCTATAGTATTGACTCCATAGTATCAAGTCTATAGTATTGACTCCATAGTATCAAGTCTATAGTATCATGTCTATAGTATCGACTCTATAGTATTGACTGCATAGTATCAAGTCTATAGTATCATGTCTATAGTATCGACTCTATAGTATCAAGTCTATAGTATTGACTCCATAGTATCAAGTCTATAGTATTGACTCCATAGTATCAAGTCTATAGTATTGACTCCATAGTATCAAGTCTATAGTATCATGTCTATAGTATCGACTCTATAGTATCAAGTCTATAGTATTGACTCCATAGTATCAAGTCTATAGTATTGACTCCATAGTATCAAGTCTATAGTATCAAGTCTATAGTATCG
Source organism: Callopanchax toddi (assembly GCA_006937965.1). NCBI lineage: Eukaryota > Metazoa > Chordata > Actinopteri > Cyprinodontiformes > Nothobranchiidae > Callopanchax > Callopanchax toddi. The sequence goes on from SSNR01000234.1 coordinate 1,004,066, forward strand.
ACTCTATAGTATTGACTCCATAGTATCAAGTCTATAGTATCATGTCTATAGTATCAAGTCAATAGTATTGACTCCATAGTATCAAGTCTATAGTATTGACTCCATAGTATCAAGTCTATAGTATTGACTCCATAGTATCAAGTCTATAGTATTGACTCCATAGTATCAAGTCTATAGTATCATGTCTATAGTATCGACTCTATAGTATCAAGTCTATAGTATTGACTCCATAGTATCAAGTCTATAGTATTGACTCCATAGTATCAAGTCTATAGTATTGACTCCATAGTATCAAGTCTATAGTATTGACTCCATAGTATCAAGTCTATAGTATTGACTCCATAGTATCAAGTATATAGTATTGACTCCATAGTATTAAGTCTATAGTATCATGTCTATAGTATCGACTCTATAGTATTGACTCCATAGTATCAAGTTATAGTATTGACTCCATAGTATCAAGTCTATAGTATTGACTCCATAGTATCAAGTCTATAGTATTGACTCCATAGTATCACGTCTATAGTATTGACTCCATAGTATCAAGTCTATAGTATCAAGTCTATAGTATCAAGTCTATAGTATTGACTCTATAGTATCAAGTCTATAGTATTGACTCCATAGTATCAAGTCTATAGTATTGACTCCATAGTATCAAGTCTATAGTATTGACTCCATAGTATCAAGTCTATAGTATTGACTCCATAGTATCAAGTCTATAGTATTGACTCCATAGTATCAAGTCTATAGTATTGACTCCATAGTATAA
>SSNR01000234.1:1019284-1037918 GCA_006937965.1 Callopanchax toddi
TAGTCAGTCTGCTCTGTGACTCCTCTCAGACTAGTCAGTCTGCTCTGTGACTCCTCTCAGACTAGTCAGTCTGCTCTGTGACTCCTCTCAGACTAGTAGTCAGTCTGCTCTGTGACTCCTCTCAGACTAGTCAGTCTGCTCTGTGACTCCTCTCAGACTAGTCAGTCTGCTATGTGACTCCTCTCAGACTAGTCAGTCTGCTCTGTGACTCCTCTCAGACTAGTCAGTCTGCTCTGTGACTCCTCTCAGACTAGTCAGTCTGCTCTGTGACTCCTCTCAGACTAGTCAGTCTGCTCATAATTGATTAGTTGATTAGCCGTACCTGCAGTGTAACCTCACCTGTGGGTGGGTTAGCTTGATGTCGTCTTGGTTCATTTGATCGGTGACAGAAGCTCCACTCTCACTTGGACTCAAGACGTTTATTTTCTCATACATAGAAACTCTCTTTTTCCTGATGTTGAAAAAAAAGATTTAGGCATCGAGTCTCGAAAAACCCTGTGTTCATCGGCTTTCAGGGACAAAGTGTTGCTTCTCCCTTTGTCTGTTTACCTCATGGTTCTGTGTCTGAGTGGAAATGAAGACATGGATGTTTAGGACATGAACACTGAGGCACTCTAGTAGGCTCAGGTTGTTTGATTAAACTCGCCCCAGTGCGATCTGCAGACGTCTCTCCACCTGTTGTCGTCTCTTAAATCCCAATAATAGAAAGTCTGTGATCGACTGCACTTGGGTTAAAGCTATGGGAGAAAACTGACTGAAAGCTTCTGTCTGAATATCAACATTCACACAATGCAGCAGCTTGTTAGTTTGAAATGAGATCAAACAGAGGAGGAAACAGTAGAAGGACATCAGAGTTTTCTCCTCCGGCGCTGAAGTGAGAGATCACGTCTTTTTGATTTTAAAAACAACTGAAGCTGTTGAACTCTCACTAGTTAAACAAGCATAGTTATGTTTTAATGATCTTAGTAATGTGAACCACATGACCCCTCAGGCTGCTGTGTGGTGCAGCGAGGTTTGATGAAATGCAAACCGAGATGATAATTCACATTCTTTGAAGTCGGGTTTTACAAACATGTTCTGAGCAGGTCATATCATATCAACATGTAGATGGCTCTTTAAAGGGCCTCAGTTTGGAGAAACACAGATGAACTCTGATCAAACAGATGGGCTACCGACTCGTCTCAGTGGGACCAGTTGTCTTAAAACTAGGGATGTTCGATATTGTCTAGCTCTTAATTTCCGATACGATATAAACCGATACCAAAGACATGTTGGCGGAGTCCTCACGCTACATGTTATGCTGCAAGTAATGTCACGGATCGATGATGTCATCAAAGGTTCGCCGATAGATGTTGCGTTCAAGGTTGGCTGGGAAATGCTGAATCCACAGGATTTAATGTAAGGTGTGCCAAATAAACACAAATATCTCAAAAATTAAACATCAGATTTGTTATATTTTTACATTTTGAGAAAGAGGAGAATTAGCTGAAGAGTTTGATGTGTAATATGTGCATGGTATGTAAAGGTTATGTGTGTCATTACAAAAAACGATACCGATATTTTCCGATATTACATTTTAATGTCGATATCGGTCGATATTATCGGACATACCTACTTAAAACCATTCATTCTCAAAAAGTGAGATCTTAAGAGTTCAAACACTTCTCACAGATGTCAAAAGAGTCACATTTCAAAGTGTTACTTTTACAGGAAAGTGATGAAAAACATTTAGAGACCAACATCTGAGAGTTTGTGTGTCTTTACCTGACGGATACCTGGACAGGGACAGACCTGCTGGGTGTGCTCCTCTGAAGTCTGTCCCTCTGAAGAAGTCCCTGGAACAATCACACTGAGTGGAAACAGGGTCTGTGGTGTCGGGGTTCAGCTGCCTGAGTCCGGCTGATTGTCCTTCATGCCTCACAGGATGCTTGATTTGCTGAAAATAACAGGTGTGAAGCGTCTCGCTGCTCATTAGATCCAGATGTTTCCTGATAACCAATGGAAGCTAATAGTTGCTGTGTTGTAGGGGACTTCATACTGTGTGTGCATGTAAAGCATAGCATTAGGTAATGATGAGAAGAAGTGGAGGAGTCCTCCAGATGTTTACAGAACATCAGGACTTCTCTGAGTAGTCGATCTGTTGTGTGACCTCTATAGGAGCAGAAATGTGACTTCATCTGGAAAACAACACAGCATTTAGAATGACTTCTGCTTTTTTAGTAGTTCCGTCTGATAAATTGGATTGTGTCGTGATGAGGAATCACTGAGAGCTCAGCAGGAGGACACAAACGTTTTTCCTGTAGTTTATCTTCCACCATGTTTCTGCTAAAGAGGCGCTGGGGGAGCCACCATGTCTGAGGGACGGACTCATGCAGATCCTTATTTCTTACTTTAGATCACAGGCGTGTTGGTAGGCCGCCACCTGCTCGGCCCATCCCCCAGCTCATTATTGTGATGAGTGAGGAGAGGAGTTCAGGGAGAGGGTGCTGGCAGCGACGTGATTGGATGTTTCAGACCCACACAAGTAAAACCAAAGGGCTGCTGCTGTTTGCTGAACAATAGCTTTTGGTCCAGCCTCAGCTGTCTTCTATTCAGTGTTGGCAGCTTACTGAAGTAGGTAGAAGACCTGCAGGGTCGCTTGTGCAAGATTTAGGAGGCAAACAGTTGATGGTAAAACTTTATAGCTGAGTCAGTTGGGCTAGCATAGCATGCTGTGCACACACGGACCTGCAGACCTACTCATGATGAGACGCTGTGCAGCCATTTTCTCCTGGTGTGTGTCTGTAGTGGTTCAGTTTGACACACACACACACACACACACACACACACACACACACACACACACACACACACACACACACACACACACACACTCACACACACACACACACACACCTATAGAACTGGTCCTGTGGAGAAGTGGACATGGTGGAGGGTGGGGAGGATGCTTGATTGTAGGAGAGTGAGAGGACAGGAGGGCAGGACCAGATATAGCCTCCCCCAGCTCGGCCAAGCCAAGCCCCCCCGATCACATTCCTGGTGGTTCAGGCCAAGTAGGATGACATCATTTCTCTGAACTTGGATTTGTTTCTGTATTTGTACATTTGCTTTCTGCACAGAGGCTCTGGTTCTGGTTCTGGTCTGTTGTTGCTCTTTGGATGGAGCCCATCTCCACTGGTTGTGTTCACCCACTTGACACACGCTCCCACCTACACACACCTACTTCAACACATCCACATATTTAAGCAAATGCAATGTGAGGTGTAGGAGTTCACAGTTTCAGCCTAAACTTAGAAACACACTTTGACTTTTGCTTTGCAATCAAACACAAAGCACATCAAAGTTGTTGTCATTGTTCATGAGCTGATCATAAAGCATCCGTTACAGCTGTGAACTCAGGAGTGTATCCTGTAGGAAACACAACACAAGTCTCTGCAGCGTGTCCTGGAGCTCCTCTGGGATCGTATGGAGATGACATCATGAGGGGGAGGGGTTTCAAACTGACAGAAACTACAGCTTTTACTTTGTCTCTGAGTCTCCATGAGTCAGCGTCCAGCTCTGATCAGAGACACTTGTTCTTCTGCTTTATAAAGTCTTGTTTTACAGGACAGTCCCTGCTGATATATATATATATGTATATATATACATATATACATATTTGTGCACAGCTGGTGGAGCTTTTTGAGATCAACAAAGGTCAGTGGATTAAAGGAACCCCCCTCTCCTCCCCCCTCCAGTGTCTGGAGGTGGTCGGCTGGCTGATCAGACCCTAACCTGACAGTTAGCTGTTTGACTGCACTTATTTTCATGGCCCTTTCATCATAACTACCTTCAACTTTATTGTGAGAACACTCGTGTGAAATTGAGAAAGTGTTGTTTTCGTTAACGCAAACTATAACAAAAATATTTCATTAACGCACCTTTTTTTCACAACATTAACGAGACGTTGACTAGCTAAACGTGGCTGTTTGATGACTAAAATGAGTTTTTGTTGGATAGTGTGTGAAGTGGTGGAACAGTATTTAGGTGAACTCTTTTTAATGTGACATGTAAATCATCAGCTCCACTTTTATTGTGGCGGGATGAACCTGAACACTGGGCTGTCTGCTGCTGGCATCCTCTTTCATCAAACGGATATTTATTCACAGAATCCTTCCTGACAGCTGGTGACAGCCCCGCTGATTGATTCCATATTGGGTCTGGATTGATTCTGTTCTATGCTTGTGTTTATGCTGCTGTGACAGGTGAATCTCCCCACTGTGGGATCAATAAAGTCATTCTATTCTATTAATCAACTCCACGCTGAGTCATTTGCTTTGTTTGTTTTTACTAAAAATGCAGCGCTACACTCACCCATTCAACCCGCTGATGAGCTAATGCTAAGCTAATGAGCTGCAGGTCCTGATGATTGATTTGATCAGAATCAGAAAAACGTTTATTGTCATTGAATGTAATTCGCAGACTAGGAACTTTTTTCGGTGAGTTTTAGTCAACAAGAACTTCAAAAGGTTTTAGTCTAGTTTTAATGTTAAAAAGTATTAGTCCTTTAACTTCATTTAGGTCAATACGTTGGAAATTAGAGTATCAATTCAAAAGTACCATAGGCTGTTACAGGAAAAGTAAAGAAAGCCATCCAAAATGAACAAAACTACAATAACCACTTTAAGTATTGGTCTAATGTTCATAATGACAACAAAGACATGTCTCTGTTTAAAACAGGACTTAAAGCTCATTAGCTTAGCATTAGCTCATCAGCTGGTTGAATGGGTGAACGTAGTAAAACATGCCGTAACGTGGAGTTGATTAAATATGGAGTCAGTCAGCAAGCTGTCAAGAAGGAGTCATTCACTAAGTTTCATGAAACCCTACGCCATGCAACAGATCGCCCTGGAAAGTCATGGGTTCAACCCTGCTGCCACAGTTAAAGGATGCTCAGAAGTGGACATGGAGTTCACATGATTGACAGCATAGAGGTCACCCAAACACTGTTCCACGTTTTGTGTCATCTCGTTGAACCAACAAATACTCACAGACATCTCTTCTCATTTAGCTCGTCAGCCTCTAAGGCTACGCTCACACTGCAGGTCTTAATGCTCAAGTCTGATTTTAATCAAATCTGATGTTTTTGTCTGGCTGTTCTCACTTTAACTGAAATGTGACAGCGAACAGTCTCCAGTGTGAACGAATCACGGCCCGCATGCGCAGACGATGACAAGACGTCACACAGAACGCGCTCTGTTTACGGAAGTAAAATACTTTGACTTTGACCTGAACACGGTCCGATTACGGTGAGATCTCTTTAAGGCTGAAATACACCGGAGACCTCAGCGCTGCGCCACGTCACGCTCACGCTGTTATTTTGATTAAAAACCATTTTAGTCCGTCAGATCACTCATCACACGGGACCGCCGTAGCAGCGCGTCCCAGAAACACGAGTCCACGCCACGGCGCTAAGTTCACTTGAACAGAATTGTCACGTCATATATTACTAATCAAGTCCTAAACCTGACTGTCTGTCCACCGACTGTCTCCGTCTCCAGTATCAGCTCTACCTGTTGGAGCGTTTCCCTCCGTCGGCGCTGATTAGCGGTCTGTCTCCTGTCGGTCACGTAGGAGGAGGATTCAGTGAGACGTGTCCGTTCAGACTGTAAACATCAGATACGTATCTGATTCAGGACCACATATGAAAGTGACCTGGGTCGGATTAGAAAACATCAGATCTGTGCCGTTCAGACGGTCTTTAAAAAATCAGATACGGGTCGCATGAGGGGGAAAAATCTGATTTGATGCGCTTTTGGCTGCAGTGTGAACCTAGCCTTACTGTCTTGATAAAAAGGTGCGTTAACAAAATATCATCCTTATAGTCTTTGTTAACAAAAACAAGACTGATTTAATACTTCAGGTATTGTAGTTTCATCCATTTTGGATGCTTTTTTTTCTGTTTAGTGCCAAAAAGGCCTATGGTACTTTTGAATTGATTGATCACATCATATTTAATTAATTTTGATGGGACAAATAAGTTGACTTGACAGATTAACTAGTTGAATGAACTGACCTAAATCACTTTTAGGGCACTTCATTAATATTAATGAAATACCTTTTTAACTGAAACTAGACCTAACTGGACTAAAACTGATGACATTCAGTGATTATATATTAGTGGAATACCTGTCATTTGATGTTCAGTCGTCACTTTTATTTTAAAGTTAGAATATCTGATATGATGATGATGTCTCACTTTGAATTTTCTAAGTTTCCAAACCTTTTCAGACAAATCCTTCCTCCTACAACTGTTTTAGTACAAATTCAAATTATAAATGAAAACATTTAGTCTTCTTTCACCTACTGTCTGTCACTGATAGGGCGGCATGTAGCTCAGTCGGTAGAGTGGCCAGTCTGACAACTGGAGGGTCACCGGTTCAATCCCAGCTCCAGCTGGGTTAGACTGTCATTGTGTCCTTGGGCAAGACACTTCACCCACCTAGCCTGATGGTGGTGGTCAGAGGGACGGTCAGAGTGTCTGAGGGCAGCTGAGACTACAACGTAGTTTATCACCACCAGTGTGTGACTGGGTGAATGACTGATGGTGTTGTACAGGGCTTTGGGGAGTGTTCTCCCACACCACCTTAAGATGCAGAGAATGTGGAACTGTATCATTCCTATTCAATTAAAATATTCATTCAGCACAGCCAGGCTTCCATTGAATATTGTTATATGTTAGCTGAAAAGAAACTGTTTGAAGCTCAGTTTGCATTCCTGCCTCGTCAGGGTGGAGTCAGGATGCAGAGGACACCACAGTTCAGCACTTTTATAAATATATGTACTCAACTCCTCTGTACTCAACTCCTCTGTACTCAACTCCTCTGTAGTCATCTCCTCTGTACTCAACTCCTCTGTAGTCAACTCCTCTGTACTCAACTCCTCTGTAGTCATCTCCTCTGTAGTCAACTCCTCTGTACTCATCTCCTCTGTACTCATCTCCTCTGTAGTCATCTCCTCTGTAGTCAACTCCTCTGTAGTCAACTCCTCTGTAGTCATCTCCTCTGTAGTCAACTCCTCTGTAGTCAACTCCTCTGTAGTCAACTCCTCTGTAGTCATCTCCTCTGTAGTCAACTCCTCTGTAGTCATCTCCTCTGTAGTCATCTCCTCTGTAGTCAACTCCTCTGTACTCAACTCCTCTGTACTCAACTCCTCTGTAGTCATCTCCTCTGTAGTCATCTCCTCTGTAGTCATCTCCTCTGTAGTCAACTCCTCTGTACTCAACTCCTCTGTACTCAACTCCTCTGTACTCAACTCCTCTGTAGTCAACTCCTCTGTAGTCAACTCCTCTGTAGTCAACTCCTCTGTAGTCAACTCCTCTGTAGTCATCTCCTCTGTAGTCAACTCCTCTGTAGTCAACTCCTCTGTAGTCAACTCCTCTGTAGTCATCTCCTCTGTAGTCAACTCCTCTGTAGTCAACTCCTCTGTAGTCATCACTTCACATCATCACTTTAGAAGAGTTTTACTACCCTGACTATTTAACAAAGTTTAACAACAAAATCTTTGCGTCTATCATGTTTTGAGCTAAGACTTTTCTCTAAAGCGACTCTAAATCAACCTCTGGGACCGTCAGACTCACCAACAGCTTCATCCACCAGGCTGTGAGACTAAACTCTCTCTCTCTCCCCACCATTAGCCACAGCTAACCGTTAGCCACCAGGCTGTGAGACTAAACTCTCTCTCTCTCCCCACCGTTAGCCACAGCTAACCGTTAGCCACCAGGCTGTGAGACTAAACTCTCTCTCTCCCCACCGTTAGCCACAGCTAACCATTAGCCACCAGGCTGTGAGACTAAACTCTCTCTCTCTCTCCCCACCGTTAGCCACAGCTAACCGTTAGCCACCAGGCTGTGAGACTAAACTCTCTCTCTCTCCCCACCGTTAGCCACAGCTAACCGTTAGCCACCAGGCTGTGAGACTAAACTCTCTCTCTCTCCCCACCGTTAGCCACAGCTAACCGTTAGCCACCAGGCTGTGAGACTAAACTCTCTCTCTCCCCACCGTTAGCCACAGCTAACCGTTAGCCACCAGGCTGGTAGGAGGCTGGGATTTTACCTCTCCCCCCTCAGAAAAACAAAACCGAACACTACCTCTGTACAATGCTAACTGTTCACACTGACTATTCAATACTGCTGCTTTATTATTAGCATCATTATGAGTGAAATGTCTCTGCACAAAAATTATAATGACTTGAAAAGCATTTCGACCACATCTGTTGTTCTATTTGTTTCCTTTTTAGTTTTAGATATAGTCTGTTTTCTCTAAGCACTCCGTTTTAGCTGTTAGGACGAGTTCTTGTCTTGTCTTTTCTTCTTGTATCTTGTCTGTGCATGGGACAGCAAGAAACTTCTCTGTATGTCTAGCACATGTGAAGGAACTGACAGTAAACTCTCTCTCATCTCTTATGTTGTTGTCTGTGGGAGGAAGCCAGAGTAGCCGTAGGAAACCCACGCTGGCATGAGGAGAGACGCTAACTCCACACAGAGACTGCAGCTGGGAATTGAACCTGTGACATTCTAACTGTGATGCATCAGATCTGCCATGCAGCTCTGCAGTTAGAATAAAACACACTGGTTAAAGTTTAAAGACATGCAGCCAAACAAAGAGGCACAAAAGCACCGATGTCCTGAATGAACATGTTTCAGCTCGGCTCAAAGTGCTGATCATGACGTGTAGACAGGAAAAACTGGGATATGATGAACAATCCCAGTAAGACAGTCGAAGCTGAAACAGGCTGGTCTTCATACAGAAAGCTACAGAGAAGAGTTGAAACATGTCTCACTCTGGGATGAAGACAGAAGACACGAGGAGCCGTGGCCTCATGAGGAAGGCTGTGCACTCTCTGGGGCGCTGACACATTTCCCTTCCTTCATGCATCAGGAGCAAACTCAGGGTGGGACTCAAACACACAATTATTATTACAATCTGTCAGTGCTGAAGAGAGCTGAGAACAAAAACTGATGTAAGGTTACAGAAAGTGAGAACAGGTGTAGATGCTCTACATCCAGAGAGCCTCATGTCCTCTCTGCAGCGTCTCCTCTGCATTCACTGCTCAGGGAGAAGCACTGCCAGTCTCTGAAAGCTGCAGAGATGTTTCACTGGAGATTAATGGAGCAAGACCAGCAAAGAGCCCTCCTCAGTCAGCATGTAATGGTGGAGAGATAAAGCAAAGCAGAGAGCTGGACTGCTCAGGTTGTGACGGTAAAGAGGAGGTTTGTTTGTGTCTGAGGAGAAGAACACACCACTTACTGACATTAAAAAGTCTTATATATTTATTTAATCATTCATTCATTTTCCTAACTGGGTCATGGATCACAGGCAGCTGGTGTCCATCTCCAGAGAGGGACCCCCTGAACAGGTCTCCAGTCCATCACAGGGACACACTGAGACCAGTCGCTCTCACTCACCACCAGGTTAGCATGCTAACTCCACACAGAGGGGCTGCAGCCAAAACGCTGCGTATTGTGACAGGTTACCCTAGCAACCAGGATGTTTATGTTCAGTACGGTGGCCCAAAAGGACAACGAGGCTTGATCCACATCAGGCATCAAGAGACAAAACAGCTCTTATCTGCTCACTCGCCACCAAGTGGTCAGGGGTGTGAATTACAATCTGTCAAAATGACAGACGCCATTAGAATTTTCCATCACAGTTTTAAAAACCAGTCAATTCCGTTACCTCGACCCCTGATCTCAAGGACCACTGGCTCTTCAACCTGAGCCACTGCTGCACCAGTGCATGTAATGTTCCTCGTGCATGAACCCTATGTCTGATATCAAGAACCTGACAAGCCTAATGGCCTCCAATTCCAGAGTTAGAGTTTCTCATCTCTAGTCCTGCTGGACGGCCCAGGAGACTGTCTGAATCCATTACGCAGCTTCTCTTTTCCACACAGCCAATCAACAATGACAAGGTCTGAGTTTCTCACAATCAGTCTGAGCCTCTTCTACATGCTGATGAATCGATGCAGACATGTAGAACATCAGATCAGGTGGTCTTTTCTCTTCACAAGGTTGGCTATTGTCAAAAGACATTCCCACAGAGGAGAGTCTTAGAGCAAGTCAGGATGCAAAAAGGTGAGAGTTGTAAAAATTGTGAGTATAAAGAACTCAGCGTTGCATCACCTGTCTCCACGGCTCGTCCCCTTCACCATGGCAACAGAACGCCAGTTGGGTCGTCAGTGTGGGCGTAGAAGAAAGAACAAATGTGTGTTCAGTCTAATAACGCTGCAAGACACGGACAGGCTCAGCAATCCAGCAGTGTGAGTGTTACATCACTGAGATGGAACCCTTCTCCTGCTGTGGCGCGCTAGCTAAGCAGCATTCAGTCTTCCAGCTGCTTCCTGCTGATTGTGTAAACGGAGAAGTGAGGAACAGTTTTGTGAAATGTCTACAACCATTTTTTATTACAAAGACACTGTAATGTAGGTCTTAGCCTCAAGCACATCCCTGAAATCTGCCTGCCAAGTATCCATTCAGGTGACGTAAGAGTAACCAATCAGCTGTGTGTCCTCTCCTGTCTCTCTTACTGCAGGAACCACAGAGCGGGTCTGTCTCATACAGGGTACCGTCGAGGCGCTCAACAGTGTCCACAACTTCATAGCAGAGAAGGTCCGTGAGATGCCCCAGAGCGCCCAGAAACCAGAACCAGTCAGCATACTCCAACCACAAACCACCGTTAACCCCGACCGCGTCAAACAGGTGAGACTCTGACATCGGCTGCTTGACCTGGACAGCAGCTGGACGGGTCCCAAGTTCCAACGTATGGGTTTGAAACAAGAACCAGTCGGCATCATGTGGTAGTTTAGATCCGTACCAGCTACTAAACCTGCTGCACACTGATCACACCATCAGTCACAGGTCTGAACCAAGCTGAGGATAAACAGTGGAACACAGATGGTTGATGGGATGAGAGGTGAGCAGTTTGAGCTTCAGGTGTTCTAGAAGTCAATGAGAACCGAGGAGGTGGTAGGAGCCTTCAGGACCCTTTGTCCAGTTGTCTCCTGGTTCTGTGACCTACAGTCAGTCAGGGTCAGGAACATGTGAGTGGATAGTTATTTTTACCTACAGTCTTTCATAGACAGAGCCATGTGGCAGCTGCAGCCTAAAGCCCTGGGATTAACAAAGTGCTGAGTAACGTGGGGGGGCTGGTGTCGTGCTCTGACTCAGTCAGAGAGGTCCCTCTGTCTGTTTACCTTGTATGTTGCTACATTTCTCTCATGCATTTGCTACATAATGTCTCTATTTCTCTGCAGGCCAAATTGATTGTGCCCAATAGTACAGCCGGGCTGATCATTGGTAAAGGTGGAGCCACGGTGAAAGCGGTAATGGAGCAGTCCGGGGCGTGGGTGCAGCTCTCCCAGAAGCCAGAAGGCATCAACCTGCAGGAGCGAGTGGTAACCATCAGCGGGGAACCGGAACAGAACCGTAAGGCTGTGGAAATCATTGTGCAGAAAATTCAGGAGGATCCTCAGAGTAGCAGCTGCCTCAATATCAGCTATTCCAACGTCTCTGGTCCAGTGGCCAACTCCAACCCCACCGGCTCCCCCTACGCTAACACAGCCGAGGTGCTGCCCAACGCGGCTGCAGCGGCTGCCACTGCCTCCAGCCTTCTGGGTCAAGCCGGACTGACAGGAATGGGTGCCTTCCCTGCTGCCATGTCCAGTTTCTCTGGCAATGACCTGCTGGCCATCACCTCAGCCCTGAATACACTGGCCAGCTATGGCTACAACACCAACACCCTGGGCCTGGGTCTCAACCCCGCAGCTGCCTCCGGAGTCCTCGCTGCAGTGGCAGCCAGCGCAAACCCTGCTGCTGCCGCCGCGGCTAACCTATTGGCCTCCTACGCTAACGACGCCTCCGGCAGTGCTGGCCACCCTGCTACAGGCCTCAGCGGGTTCTCCCTGGGTTCACTAGCAGCTGCTACCGGAGCTTCCAATGGTTACCTAAATGCTTCATCCCCATTGATGGCCTCGTCCCTGCTGGCAACTGAGAAGCTGGCAGACGGGGCCAAGGACGTGGTTGAAATTGCCGTGCCCGAGAATCTGGTGGGTGCCATTTTAGGAAAAGGAGGGAAAACACTGGTGGAGTACCAGGAGCTGACGGGAGCCCGCATCCAGATCTCTAAAAAAGGGGAGTTCATTCCTGGTACTCGGAACCGTAAAGTTACCATAACAGGGTCGCCAGCCGCTACGCAAGCTGCGCAGTATCTGATCAGCCAGCGGATCACTTACGAGCAGGGGGTACGCGCTACCAACCCACAGAAGGTGGGCTAAAAACAAAAGTCAAGAGAAAAGAAACAAAAGAGCGAGGACAGAAAAAGAAATAAAGTGAGTCGTGATGAGTAGAAAAAAAAGTCCAAATATATGTTAAATATTTCAGTTTCCAATGAAAGAACCACAAAGGAGGAGGTGGGGGAGACAACAAAGAGACGCGTGTGTGATATGTGAGTGTGTTTTTAGGACTGACGTTTTTACGGTTTGTGTCTAGTCTGTCTGACGACGGCGATCAGAGTAAAGATGAACTGGTCCACTGCCAGGTTCAAGGTGGAGACCCTCCTCCAAAACCTCATTACTCTTTGGATTTTTTTATTTGATTTTTTTGGTTGTTTTTTTAATTTTGTTGGTTTGAGATCAGCTCCCGGTGAGCTGCGTGTCAGATGAAGATCTAACTAGTTCTTTGTTTTCAGTGCAGACTGCTTCGTTAACAGGGGAGAGGCTCCTCTCAGCCCACACACAACACTAGGTCCTTTACGAGAAGAAAACTTTATGTTGGTCCAATTCGAGCTCATATCATAATCGAAGATTCAAAATTTGGGTATTTGATGTTTTCATTCTTAATTTATTGACACGGTCTCATTCAAACACAGATAGATTTATTAAACCTGTCAGCGCAGGTTGATATGAATGTAAAAACTATATTAGCCTATTTTTTATTTACAGGGATCAAATGTTGTGTTGCAGTGAAAGAAATGTATAAGTCTAACCCGGTCTGAACTTTGCCATCGCTGTGTGCAGGTCTAGTTCAGGGCTGAATAATCAATGTGAGAGGAGAGAGGAGACACCCAGGAATGTATAAATCTCTTTTACACTCGTAGGAAACGCTCCCAGAAACGCACAAACACCAAAACATCACATCTCCAGTCCCAGCTACAGACAGCAGAAGGTGCTACAGGCTCTCTGATTCCAGGCGCTCCCTGGAGCTGACCCCGCCATTCTGATCTGATAATGATCATGTGATCGATAACAGCCTGAGCCAGACTTTGGTAACGTCCCACATTTAGCTAAAGGCTCTGACGTCTTCAGTTCACTAAGGGAGCAGAGCAGCGCGTTGATGAGGAACCAGGCGAGTGAACACGTTGCCTTTACGTTAGGAGAGATGTACTTTAATAGAGAGGAGGAGAACGACACACAGGATAGGGTTCAAACGAAGCGCGCAGTAAAACCTCCGATGTTTGTCCTTTATCGCTAACTGTTGAAGCTAGCTAGCTAAATGTGAGGCGCTCTCTGTGCTGCTATCCATAGCGTCCATCCCGATTACTGCACTGTGAGGCATTTCCAACACACATCAAGTGTCTGTCCCTGTGTGGGACATTCTAACGTGCACATCTATGTCACAAGACCTTCCAGTGCTGGCAGAGGTCACCTACTGCAGCGTCTTGTGATGTTTTTCTTTACTGCACCTGAATTAGTGAACACAACGCCTCCCTGCTCTGTGTCCCTCTGTCCGTCCCTTAAAGACAGGGACGGCTGTCCCCATCAACCCCAGGCTCTATGATCAGCTTGTTTGATGCAACGCTGTGAGGGTTGGTGCTGAGTGGTTTATGGTAAATGGATTTCATTTCCATGGTTGTAATTGATGCAGTGAGTGGATGAGGAAGTGACGGAGCGTTGTTGGAGCAGTGAGGCGTTCTTCCCTGCTCCTCTCTCTGTATGTTGGACGTTCATAGAAATACAATCTGGCCACCAGTGAACCCATTGTGTAAAATAACCCTTTACTGCCCAAGATTTTAGCGTATAATAAGAGAAAAGCACAAAACAAGGGGGTGTTTTATCAATGCAACTGGACTGTTTAACTCCTCGGATCGATCTGCCCTCATCAGCTTTCCTCTTTCTCTCAACATTTAGTCCCCTGCATGTCCTCTCTGTTCTGTGATTCCTGTGTCCCGAGCCCCCGTCTGTGCTCCTCCCTACACGGTTCTCTCCCCCTCTTTCTCCTTCCTCTCGTCTCGTCGTCTCGCGGGCGATGTGTTGGACGTGCCACGGGTGGGAGTTATGCACTAACAGGTCAAAGGGGTGTGAAAATGTTTCCCCAGGCTGCAGAGTTCACAAGGCCAAAACGCACAGAAAACACCTGCCTCCAAAACTGTGACACCCACCGAGACCAACCAGCAGCGTTTGCTCAAAGTGTCAGATTCCCTCTAGCAGAAGAGCAAGTTTAGTCTGGTAGTTTTGTCCAAACGGAGGCCGATCTGGGTAGAATAAATGTAAAAACGACGGCTTGGCTCCAGTGTCGGCCTCTGAAGGTCCAGGCAGGGAGCTGCAGAGCATCGTGGAACCCGTTATGACCTTAAGCCGAAACAATGACATCCTTTATGCATATCCTGTTATCTGAAAATGACTAGAAATGATTTCTGTGGAATACAATATGTCACGTCATATGATCTATATGTACTTTATCGTAGCTATTCTAGTTTGTAGTCCAAATGCAGTCCAGCGTTGTCGATAAAATGTGAAACTATGTTATATTTGTGTGGATGACGAGAGTGCCGACTAAGCCTGACTAAGATTAGCTTCGCGATTCGTTTGTGCATTATGAAGACTCATCATTGAGCGGTGGTGTCCATATTCCTGTCACTGATCATTTAGTTTGACCGTAAGAAAATGTTAAGAATATTGGAAGCAATATAGTAGCATGTTGTCCTGTTTTGTGTTTTTCGTCTGTTGTATGAACCTTTGAAATTACTAAGATTTTGAATGAATAGGTTTACATGTACTTTTTTGTAAGTTATGAAAATGCTGCTATTTGATAAGTAAACTATACAAAATATTTTAGTTGAAAAGATGTCTGTTCTGTTGATTAGAGACGTGGAGCACCGGAGGACGTCTACACGGTCCTGGTAAGATAGTGAAGTAATAATAGACTCATAGTATGACCTGTGCCAAACTAGACCTCCGCAGCTTCTGAAATTGTAGATGTGCGATCAAATGTTAGATATCAATAACTTGTTTAGAAGTGCTGATCAAGTGCCAATCAAACACTGTCTTTTAAGTTAAGAAAAGATAATCAAGACATTACTTATGAAAACAAAGGACAAAGAACTTTGTGTGCATCGTTTTATCCCATAGCTACATAGAGTAAGAGTTCCAGATTGTGATTCCAGTCCATGTTGTTTTACACTCCATGCATCCCTTGTGTGTTTGTTTGACCTGTGGCTTCAGTACTGCTGTTTTCTCACAAATGTCTCTATAGGCCAGCATGGACTAAGCATAACATGTTATAAGCATCCATAACATAGCCATTAACAATCAAAATGTGTTTGTGGAGTTAGGTGTTATCTTTTTGCACGTCTTCTATTGCATGGTATCAAAGTAAAATTATGGAGGAAAAAAAAGAGATAAAAATGTGCGAGGCGTCTCTCGCGACATTCAAAGACACAACGCTGCATGCAGACAGATGTAAAGCTCCTCGCTTCTGTCGCCTCATGGTTTCAAGGTTTTATGTTGTGAGTTGGGAGGGAGCTCATTATTTCATGTTGGCCAGAAAAAAAGACACACACACACACACACACATCTGAGATGGGATTTCTCTTTAATCTCGTTCATCTCTCTCTCTCTCTCTCTTCATCAGAGAAGATCTTTAGTTTTTTAGGTCCAGTGAGGAGTTTTAACAATGTGAAACAAGCAAACGTGAAAATGTTCCTCAGTGCATTGGCTCTTTGTGTTCTAGACCTCTTCCTTTACAGTTTGGACTCCTAAAACCTTCAGACGATTCTCATGTCGCAGCTTGAACGCCCAGATAAATCTATGAATGTACTCATTTCTTTAAATTCTCTTGAATGTTTCTTTGTCTTTTCTGTGAATTCAGGGCAGGTATACGTGTAAAGTTTGTAAAACATCCTTCAGCTACAGTCAGGTAGGCCTCAGGCCACAGTCATGAATCAGACACACAACCTCCGATCCGCTGTCAACATTTTCCTGTTTGTTTGGTGTTGCATAAATGCACTTTAATGATGGGTGGGTGGTACTGGGGGGAGTGAAGCTAATCCACGCCGCTTTCTTTTGCTTTTTCTGTCACTTCTGTTGCTCTAAAAGCTGTTGGGTCTCATGGAGGACGGGGAGTCTCAGACTGAATCACAACGTAGCAGCTGTTTCTTCTCCTTCCTGCTGTCTTCATCTTCTTGTTTAAGTCCAAATAAGTTTTGTTTTGCCAGCAAATTGGATTGGAACGATTGGACTGAAGGCAGTAGAGAGTGAAGGGTCTGAGCTCCCAGACAGACCTGTGAGACATTATTGTCACCAGCAACATAAAGAATGTCCCCGCCGTCTGAGCGGCGAAGGCCTACTCACATCGGTGGTGCGTCTGACTCTGTCCCCCATCACGAAGCCCTTTCTTTCATTTGCAGCTTCTCATCTGAACACCAGAACCATTCCAGAACTTCTCGTTTGTTTTGATTCTGCTTACGTCCGCCCCACGGAGACGAGGACTGGTTTGAAATGCTACGGACTGGCTAAGGCTGCTCACTCCTCTCTTTAAACCAATTCTACCTGAGTCTCACTCACGACACCACCACCTGTGTTGCGTCACACCGAGAACCTGCTACTGTGTCCGCCCTTTAAACGGGTCGAGGTTTTTCTGGGGAAACATGGGATTCTTTGCCAACCACACATGGGGTCATTATTCCTGTCTCCAATCCTCTGAACCTCCCATGAACTTTGCTGACCTTCTTCATTGCCAAGAACTCATACACGTGTTGGAGAACTTACTGTCGAACTCTGCAAGAACAGTCGTTTAGTTTTGTGCTCATCCTGCGAGGCGAAGCGCTCGTCTGTGTGTCAAACGGACCTTGCAGAATATTCCTGTTCCTTTGGGGTTTTGCTTTGATGTGATTTAACCTCTTGTTTGTTCCATCCCAGATAAAATGGACTGACAGCATACCATCTAAGATTTCCAATTGAAGCAAAGTGATGTTTTGATGATTGGGTCTATTTCTCTTTGCTGTTAATGAAAATGTTTCTGTCTTTCTTTTGTCACAAGTGAGGAGAATCTGTGAAAGTCCGGAGTGTAAACTACTTAAAAGGGCTTTCCTGGAGAGCATTTAAATGTCTTAAATCAAAAGAGTCCTTTGAACATGTTGAAACACAAAATGCCTACTTGTGCCATTCTTGAAGAAGTGAGAAAGCTTTTCATGGCAAATATTTGTCAGCAAGAGTGCCAAATAATTCCACACTGAGCCAAAAGGCAGCCGGCCGACATCACTGTAAGATCGGTTCGTCCCCCTGAAAACATCCTTCTCTATGTGCAGCGCTTCAGCTCATCACCATCTTGTTATGCTGCCAGTCTGTTTTCTGCTTCTGTCAGAAACATCTCAGAAGCAGTATATTTTCTAATAAATAAGCTGTTGATAAGACAACAGGCACTACGGCGAGGGAATGAGAGGATTTTAACTGTCATTGTTTTGATGCGTTGATTTGAACATTCTTCATGAATAGATTTATTGATAATGACTATTTAATGTAACTGTAGTACTGTGTTTGTAAAAGAATTCAGTGAGTTGTGTTCTATGACTCGTGGACTACCAGTGAAGTCAGCATTTCAGTGTTAACAATTCAATTGTTTTTTAAAGATTATTTTTGCGACGGCAACAGAGTCATTATAAATGTTCATTTTAACATCACTGGTCTTCCGTTGCTTTTCTTCTCCGCCTCCTTCCTCCGCTCTGTGGTCACAGGACGGCCTCGGCTGCTGACGCAGATCTCATTCAAACAATAAACCATGTGAAGTTCACGCCTACTTTATGTAGATTTATTTGATGGGTGTGTCTAGTGAGGGGGGCGGGGCATTCCTTCCACTACTTCTGTCCTGATGCGAGGCTCTTATGGCCCTTAGAGACCAGCATCCGCTCTACTCGACTCGGTCCGGTCCAAACCTTACAGACCAGCATCCGCTCTACTCGACTCGGTCCGGTCCAAACCCTACAGACCAGCATCCGCTCTGCTCGACTCGGTCCGGTCCAAACCTTACAGACCAGCATCCGCTCTGCTCGACTCGGTCCGGTCCAAACCTTACAGACCAGCATCCGCTCTACTCGACTCGGTCCGGTCCAAACCCTACAGACCAGCATCCGCTCTACTCGACTCGGTCCGGTCCAAACCCTACAGACCAGCATCCGCTCTACTCGACTCGGTCCGGTCCAAACCTTACAGACCAGCATCCGCTCTACTCGACTCGGTCCGGTCCAAACCCTACAGACCAGCATCCGCTCTACTCGACTCGGTCCGGTCCAAACCTTACAGACCAGCATCCGCTCTACTCGACTCGGTCCGGTCCAAACCTTACAGACCAGCATCCGCTCTACTCGACTCGGTCCGGTCCAAA
>SSNR01000234.1:1048961-1066922 GCA_006937965.1 Callopanchax toddi
GCTCCAGGAGTACGGGGTGGATGGTCTTTTGTTAAGGGCCATTCAGTCCCTGTACCAGAGGAGTGTGAGTCTGGTCCGCATAGCCGGCAGTAAGTCAGACCTGTTCCCAGTGAGGGTTGGACTCCTCCAGGGCTGCCCTTTGTCACCGGTCCTGTTCAGAACCTTTATGGACAGGATTTCTAGGAGCAGCCGTGGTGTGGAGGGGGTGGAGTTTGGTGACAGGAGAATCGCGTCTCTGCTTTTTGCGGATGATGTGGTCCTCCTAGCTTCATCAGGCTCTGACCTTCAGCTCTTGCTGGGGAGGTTCACAGCCGAGTGTGAAGCGGCTGGGATGAGGATCAGCACCTCCAAGTCTGAGGCCATGGTTCTCGACCGGAAAAAGGTGGATTGCCAACTCCGGGTCGGGAGAGAGGTCCTGCCTCAAGTGGAGGAGTTCAAGTATCTCGGGGTCTTGTTCACGAGTGAGGGAAGGAGGGAGCGGGAGATCGACAGGCGGATTGGGGCAGCGTCTGCAGTGATGGACGCTGAACCGGTCTGTTGTGGTGAAGAAGGAGCTGAGCCAGAAAGCAAGGCTCTCGATTTACCGGTCGGTCTACGTCCCAATCCTCACCTGGTCATGAGCTCTGGGTAATGACCGAAAGAACGAGATCGCGGATACAAGCGGCTGAAATGAGTTTTCTCCGCAGGGTGGCCGGGCTCAGCCTTAGGGATAGGGTAAGAAGCTCGGACATCCGGGAGAGACTCGGAGTAGAGTCGCTGCTCCTCCATATCGAAAGGAGCCAGTTGAGGTGGTTCGGGCATCTGGTAAGGATGCCTCCTGGACGCCTCCCTCGGGAGGTGTTCTGGGCATGTCCTGCCGGCAGTAGGCCCCCAGGTCGACCCAGGACACGCTGGAGGAAATACATCTTCAGTTTGGCCTGGGAACGCCTGGGCGTCCCAGCTGAGGAGCTGGTGGACTTGGCAGGGGAGAAGGTGGCCTGGGCTGCCCGACTTGGAATGCTGCCCCCGCGACCCGGACCCGGATAAGCGGAAGAAGGCGAGGCGAGGCGA
This sequence comes from Callopanchax toddi, assembly GCA_006937965.1. Lineage (NCBI taxonomy): Eukaryota > Metazoa > Chordata > Actinopteri > Cyprinodontiformes > Nothobranchiidae > Callopanchax > Callopanchax toddi. The sequence goes on from SSNR01000234.1 coordinate 1,050,012, forward strand.
GGCGAGGTTAGGTATTTTTAATATTTAGCAAGTCTGACAGTTATAATCTTAACTTTCCCTTGAGAAAGTTCATCTCAGAGTGTCAGAACATTTTGTCGTGTGAAATGTGGGATATCTGGAGAGAAGTCCTCCCCAGATTGTTAATCAGGTCTTATCTATTTTCTATTCTGTGTCTTTCAATCAAACAGCGCTCCTGAAACCCAAAGGTGTTGTGTTCACGTGTAGAATCACATGCAAAGGCTGGTAGTTGAACAAGAAGATATTTATTGAAGAAACTCAGCTTAGCATGTCTGTCGGTGGAATATAACGTTCTTCTTCTGCTGACACTGTTTATTAAACATAGTGCAGGGACCCCTAGAGGTAACACAGTGCCATAACAACTGATCATAACATCCCCTTTTCTTTGAGATGAACATTCAGTAACAATAACAAACAAATACCAAGCCTTCTTTTTTTTACAGAAACAAAGTGTAGCGATACCAAATACGCTATAACCTGTGACCTCTTGAACATCACACAAACAATAACCACCTTTTTCCCAATATCTTGGATTACAATGACTCTTTAATTATGTTTGAACCTGAATCAACATTCCCAGGTATCCAGATCGTTTTTCCAGAAGACTCCACAGGACTCTTTAGTAATAATCAACTCAAAGACTTCCTGATGTCTCTTTCTAAATGAAACTACTTTTAATCCACTGTCTAGAAATGTCTTTAATATGATTAATGCACTTTCTTCCAACGTATTAAGAACGTTTGATCCAGCTTCAGTATTATTTCATATTTTTTTAACTTTGCTAAAAGGTTAAAATCAATATGATTCATATTTACTTATTAAGGTGAACTATAAAGATCTGAGTCACGTGACTTGTTAGACCCTCCCCCATAGGTCCACGTCGAGACATGACTCCATCTTAAACTCCTCCACTCCCTGAGATCGAGAGTTCTCAGTCTGCCTACACTGAGACCAGACGCTCAGCTGTCAACCTCTACGAGTACTCTTCCTGTACGGGTCAGCCCCGTTTAAGCCGATGATCACCGCTCTTTTCCCCGAGGCATAGACACCCCACGTCTGCCTCGCTCCACGACATGGGAAAAGAAGCCGCAGCTCTGTTAGCCCAACATGCTAACTGCCAGCTAACCCAGAAATGGATGTTAATGGATGGATGGATGTTCTGACTCACAGTGAGGTTCTGACACACAGTGAGGTTCTGACTCACTGTGAGGTTCTGACTCACCGTGAGGTTCTGACTCACCGTGAGGTTCTGACTCACAGTGAGGTTCTGACTCACAGTGGGGTTCTGACTCACTGTGAGGTTCTGACACACTGTGAGGTTCTGACACACAGTGAGGTTCTGGCACACAGTGAGGTTCTGACTCACAGTGAGGTTCTGACTCACAGTGAGGTTCTGACTCACTGTGAGGTTCTGACTCACAGTGAGGTTCTGACTCACAGTGGGGTTCTGACACACAGTGAGGTTCTGACTCACTGTGAGGTTCTGACACACAGTGAGGTTCTGACTCACAGTGAGGTTCTGACTCACAGTTGGGTTCTGACTCACCGTGAGGTTCTGACTCACAGTGAGGTTCTGACTCACCGTGAGGTTCTGACTCACCGTGAGGTTCTGACTCACAGTGAGGTTCTGACTCACAGTGAGGTTCTGACTCACAGTGAGGTTCTGACTCACAGTGAGGTTCTGACACACAGTGAGGTTCTGACTCACAGTGGGGTTCTGACTCACAGTGAGGTTCTGACTCACAGTTGGGTTCTGACTCACAGTGAGGTTCTGACTCACAGTGAGGTTCTGACTCACAGTGAGGTTCTGACTCACAGTGAGGTTCTGACTCACAGTGAGGTTCTGACTCACAGTGAGGTTCTGACACACAGTGAGGTTCTGACTCACTGTGAGGTTCTGACACACAGTGAGGTTCTGACACACAGTGAGGTTCTGACTCACAGTTGGGTTCTGACTCACTGTGAGGTTCTGACTGACAGTGAGGTTCTGACTCACAGTTGGGTTCTGACTCACAGTGAGGTTATGACTCACTGTGAGGTTCTGACTCACAGTTGGGTTCTGACTCACTGTGAGGTTCTGACTCACAGTGAGGTTCTGACTCACAGTTGGGTTCTGACTCACTGTGAGGTTCTGACTCACAGTTGGGTTCTGACTCACAGTGAGGTTCTGACTCACAGTTGGGTTCTGACTCACAGTGAGGTTCTGACTCACAGTGAGGTTCTGACTCACTGTGCGGTTCTGACTCACAGTGAGGTTCTGACTCACAGTGAGGTTCTGACTCACAGTGAGGTTCTGACACACAGTGGGGTTCTGACTCACAGTGAGGTTCTGACTCACAGTGAGGTTCTGACTCACAGTGAGGTTCTGACTCACAGTGCGGTTCTGACTCACAGTGAGGTTCTGACTCACAGTGAGGTTCTGACTCACAGTGGGGTTCTGACTCACAGTGAGGTTCTGACACACAGTGAGGTTCTGACTCACAGTGAGGTTCTGACTCACAGTGCGGTTCTGACTCACAGTGAGGTTCTGACACACAGTGAGGTTCTGACACACAGTGGGGTTCTGACCCTCAGCATTGGGAACCACTAATACTGAGTTTTGCTGGGCACAGTAAAATACTGAAAGGTAATTAAACTACAAATACTTTAGCTGCTTCCTTAATCTGTGACATGTTGCTATGACAACTAGTCATGACAGAATCAAACACATCATTAGTAGAGACCTTAACACATCCGTAACAAAATGCTTATAAAAATGTTAATAGTAAATCATTTCTGAATGCACCTTTAAAAATAGCCTAAATCTGAATGGAGTTACTGTAACTCAATGGGACTTTCCTGGCTAAAAAAAAAGGTTAATAATAAAAATATTATTATGTAGGAAAACATATGACATATAAATACTACATTAACACAATTCAATAAAATGTTTTCATAAACAGACTATCTGGCTATTATTTCCTCTATCAGGCTTCTATCAGTGTGTTTTTATTCATCTCCACTAGAGGTCAGAAAAAACACACGTATCAAGTTGTGGTAATGAGGAGAAGCTGCTTGTGACTCTACACCTTCACTCCTGATGAGATGTAGAACAAAACAACAGGATCAGGAACAGTTTGGATTGGTTTCTACAGCCCTGAACCCTCAGAGAGAAAGGAGTTGGTGTTAGAGTTCCCCTCTGTCAGGCTCCATCAGAGCAATGAGCTCCAGCACCTCAGCAGTTTAATAAATGTCCACATTCACCTGTCAGGGGCTTTCACTCTGACCTCCTGTCAATTAATGTTTCTACAACCTGTGTTCAGTCAGCAGATCAGAACGAAGGAAATCAGGTATCACAAATCTCACCCCCTCACCTGTCCCTCACTCCCTCACCTGTCCCTCACCCCCTCACCTGTCCCTCACTCCCTCACCTGTCCCTCACACCCTCACCTGTCCCTCACACCCTCACCTGTCCCTCACCTGTCCCTCACGCCCTCACCTGTCCCTCACGCCCTCACCTGTCCCTCATGCCCTCACTGTCCCTCACTCCCTCACCTGTCCCTCACACCCTCACCTGTTCCTCACACCCTCACCTGTCCCTCACACCCTCACCTGTCCCTCACCTGTTCCTCACACCCTCACCTGTCCCTCACACCCTCACCTGTCCCTCACTCCCTCACCTGTCCCTCACCTGTCCCTCACGCCCTCACCTGTCCCTCACACCCTCACCTGTCCCTCACGCCCTCACCTGTCCCTCACCTGTCCCTCACACCCTCACCTGTCCCTCACCTGTTCCTCACGCCCTCACCTGTCCCTCACACCCTCCCCTGTCCCTCACCTGTCCCTCACACCCTCACCTGTCCCTCACACCCTCACCTGTCCCTCACGCCCTCACCTGTCCCTCAATCCCTCACCTGTTCCTCAGACCCTCACCTGTCCCTCCCCCCCCCCCTCTCCCTCACCCCCTCACCTGTCCCTCACACCCTCACCTGTCCCTCACCTTTCCCTCACGCCCTCACCTGTCCCTCACCTGTTCCTCACACCCTCACCTGTCCCTCACGCCCTCACCTGTTCCTCACACCCTCACCTGTTCCTCACGCCCTCACCTGTCCCTCACACCTTCACCTGTCCCTCACCTGTCCCTCACGCCCTCACCTGTCCCTCACCTGTCCCTCACGCCCTCACCTGTCCCTCACGCCCTCACCTGTCCCTCACACCCTCACCTGTCCCTCACACCCTCACCTGTCCCTCACGCCCTCACCTGTCCCTCACGCCCTCACCTGTCCCTCACACCCTCACCTGTCCCTCACCCCCTCCCCTGTCCCTCACCTGTCCCTCACGCCCTCACCTGTCCCTCACCTGTCCCTCACGCCCTCACCTGTTCCTCACACCCTCACCTGTCCCTCACACCCTCACCTGTCCCTCACCTGTCCCTCACGCCCTCACCTGTCCCTCACACCCTCACCTGTCCCTCACACCCTCACCTGTCCCTCACGCCCTCACCTGTCCCTCACACCCTCACCTGTCCCTCACCTGTCCCTCACGCCCTCACCTGTCCCTCACCTGCCCCCCACTCCCTCACCTGTCCCTCACCCCCTCACCTCTCCCTCACCCCCTCCCCTGTCCCTCACCTGTCCCTCACGCCCTCACCTGTCCCTCACCTGTCCCTCACTCCCTCACCTGTTCCTCACCCCCTCACCTGTCCCTCACTCCCTCACCTGTCCCTCACCCCTCACCTGTCCCTCACGCCCTCACCTGTCCCTCACCTGTCCCTCACTCCCTCACCTGTTCCTCACACCCTCACCTGTCCCTCACGCCCTCACCTGTTCCTCACACCCTCACCTGTCCCTCACGCCCTCACCTGTCCCTCTCCTGTCCCTCACGCCCTCACCTGTCCCTCACCTGTCCCTCTCTCCCTCACCTGTTCCTCTCTCCCTCACCTGTCCCTCACGCCCTCACCTGTTCCTCACGCCCTCACCTGTCCCTCACACCTTCACCTGTCCCTCACCTGTCCCTCACGCCCTCACCTGTCCCTCACGCCCTCACCTGTCCCTCAATCCCTCACCTGTTCCTCACTCCCTCACCTGTTCCTCACTCCCTCACCTGTTCCTCACGCCCTCACCTGTCCCTCACGCCCTCACCTGTCCCTCACTCCCTCACCTGTTCCTCACACCCTCACCTGTACCTCACACCCTCACCTGTCCCTCACCTGTCCCTCACCCCCTCACCTGTCCCTCACCCCCTCCCCTCTCCCTCACCTGTCCCTCACGCCCTCACCTGTCCCTTACCTGTCCCTCACGCCCTCACCTGTCCCTCATGCCCTCACCTGTCCCTCACTCCCTCACCTGTCCCTCACCTGTCCCTCACGCCCTCACCTGTCCCTCACCTGTCCCTCACTCCCTCACCTGTTCCTCACACCCTCACCTGTCCCTTACCTGTCCCCATGCCCTCACCTGTCCCTCACTCCCTCACCTGTCCCTCACCTGTCCCTCACGCCCTCATCTGTCCCTCGCCTGTTCCTCACGCCCTCACCTGTCCCTCACACCCTCTCCTGTCCCTCACTCCCTCACCTGTCCCTCACCTGTCCCTCACGCCCTCACCTGTTCCTCACACCCTCACCTGTCCCTCACACCCTCACCTGTCCCTCACCTGTCCCTCACGCCCTCACCTGTTCCTCACGCCCTCACCTGTCCCTCACACCCTCACCTGTCCCTCACCTGTCCCTCACGCCCTCACCTGTCCCTCACGCCCTCACCTGTCCCTCACACCCTCACCTGTCCCTCACCTGTCCCTCACGCCCTCACCTGTCCCTCACCTGTCCCTCACTCCCTCACCTGTCCCTTACCTGTCCCTCACGCCCTCACCTGTCCCTCACCTGTCCCTCACTCCCTCCCCTGTTCCTCACACCCTCCCCTGTCCCTCACCTGTCCCTCACGCCCTCACCTGTTCCTCACACCCTCACCTGTCCCTCACACCCTCACCTGTCCCTCACGCCCTCACGCCCTCACCTGTCCCTCACACCCTCACCTGTCCCTCACACCCTCACCTGTCCCTCACGCCCTCACCTGTCCCTCACACCCTCACCTGTCCCTCACCTGTCCCTCACGCCCTCACCTGTCCCTCACGCCCTCACCTGTCCCTCACTCCCTCACCTGTTCCTCACACCCTCACCTGTCCCTCACACCCTCACCTGTCCCTCACCTGTTCCTCACACCCTCACCTGTCCCTCACGCCCTCACCTGTCCCTCACCTGTCCCTCACTCCCTCACCTGTTCCTCACACCCTCCCCTGTCCCTTACCTGTCCCTCACGGCCTCACCTGTCCCTCACCTGTTCCTCACGCCCTCACCTGTCCCTCACCTGTCCCTCACACCCTCACCTGTCCCTCACACCCTCACCTGTCCCTCACGCCCTCACCTGTCCCTCACGCCCTCACCTGTTCCTCACTCCCTCACCTGTCCCTCACACCCTCACCTGTCCCTCACCTGTCCCTCACGCCCTCACCTGTCCCTCACGCCCTCACCTGTCCCTCACTCCCTCACCTGTCCCTCACACCCTCACCTGTCCCTCACGCCCTCACCTGTTCCTAACACCCTCACCTGTCCCTCACACCCTCACCTGTCCCTCACCCCCTCCCCTGTCCCTCACCCCCCCCCCTGTCCCTCACCTGTCCCTCACACCCTCACCTGTCCCTCACCTGTTCCTCACGCCCTCACCTGTCCCTCACGCCCTCACCTGTCCCTCACGCCCTCACCTGTCCCTCACGCCCTCACCTGTCCCTCAATCCCTCACCTGTTCCTCAGACCCTCACCTGTCCCTCACACCCTCACCTGTCCCCCACGCCCTCACCTGTCCCTCACTCCCTCACCTGTCCCTCACTCCCTCACCTGTCCCTCACCTGTCCCTCACGCCCTCACCTGTCCCTCACGCCCTCACCTGTCCCTCAATCCCTCACCTGTTCCTCACACCCTCACCTGTCCCTCACACCCTCACCTGTCCCTCACGCCCTCCCCTGTCCCTCACCTGTCCCTCACTCCCTCACCTGTTCCTCACACCCTCACCTGTCCCTCACGCCCTCACCTGTTCCTCACACCCTCACCTGTCCCTCACGCCCTCACCTGTCCCTCACGCCCTCACCTGTTCCTCACGCCCTCACCTGTCCCTCACCTGTTCCTCTCCCTCACCTGTCCCTCACGCCCTCACCTGTCCCTCACCTGTTCCTCACGCCCTCACCTGTCCCTCACGCCCTCACCTGTCCCTCACACCCTCACCTGTCCCTCACACCCTCACCTGTCCCTCACACCCTCACCTGTCCCTCACACCCTCACCTGTCCCTCACCTGTCCCTCACGCCCTCACCTGTCCCTCACCTGTCCCTCACTCCCTCACCTGTTCCTCACACCCTCACCTGTCCCTCACTCCCTCACCTGTTCCTCACACCCTCACCTGTCCCTCACCTGTTCCTCACCCCCTCACCTGTCCCTCACCCCCCCCCCCCTCCCTCACCTGTCCCTCACGCCCTCACCTGTCCCTTACCTTTCCCTCACGCCCTCACCTGTCCCTCACCTGTTCCTCACTCCCTCACCTGTTCCTCACGCCCTCACCTGTCCCTCACTCCCTCACCTGTCCCTCACACCCTCACCTGTCCCTCACACCCTCACCTGTCCCTCACTCCCTCACCTGTCCCTCACACCCTCACCTGTCCCTTACCTGTCCCTCATGCCCTCACCTGTCCCTCACTCCCTCACCTGTCCCTCACACCCTCACCTGTCCCTCACTCCCTCACCTGTTCCTCACTCCCTCACCTGTCCCTCACCCCCTCATCTGTCCCTCGCCTGTCCCTCACGCCCTCACCTGTCCCTCACCTGTCCCTCACGCCCTCCCCTGTCCCTCACGCCCTCACCTGTCCCTCACCCCCTCACCTCTCCCTCACCTGTCCCTCACGCCCTCCTCTGTCCCTCACCTGTTCCTCTGTCCCTCACCTGTCCCTCACGCCCTCACCTGTTCCTCACACCCTCACCTGTCCCTTACCTGTTCCTCACACCCTCACCTGTCCCTCACCTGTCCCTCATGCCCTCACCTGTCCCTCACTCCCTCACCTGTCCCTCACCTGTCCCTCACACCCTCACCTGTCCCTCACCTGTTCCTCACGCCCTCACCTGTCCCTCACGCCCTCACCTGTCCCTCACGCCCTCACCTGTCCCTCACGCCCTCACCTGTCCCTCACACCCTCACCTGTCCCTCACCTGTCCCTCACGCCCTCACCTGTCCCTCACGCCCTCACCTGTCCCTCACGCCCTCACCTGTCCCTCACCTGTCCCTCACTCCCTCACCTGTTCCTCACACCCTCACCTGTCCCTTACCTGTCCCTCATGCCCTCACATGTCCCTCACGCCCTCACCTGTCCCTCACACCCTCACCTGTCCCTCACACCCTCACCTGTCCCTCACTCCCTCACCTGTCCCTCACTCCCTCACCTGTCCCTCCAGATCCATTTCTTGTCTTCACATCCATGTTTCCGATCCTCACGTCTCCACCTTGTCCTGATCCAGTTCCAGTCAGGGACCAGTGTGTTTGTGTCCATGTATTTAGCAGTGTGTGCATGTTCCACTCATCTATTAATGTTCTTCAGGTACCTGTGTCCCATGACAGTCCAAATGATAGATTAACAGGTCACCAATAGGGGTGATGTGTGAAAGGTTGTCTCTATGTGGCCTTGTGGTGGACTGGATACCTGTCCAGGTCTAACTCTGGAGATAGAAACCAGCTTCCTGCAACCCTGGAAATATTGATTCAATCAATTCTACTGTATATTTATTATTTTCTGTATTTTTCCTAAAACTGAAGCGCTAACAGCTGTTTCTGTCCTTCTCGCACTTCCGGGATGTTCTGCTGAAAAATGCTCCATCAGCATTAATGGAGGATCCAAGCAGTGAGGAAGTGAGGCGCTTCAGGAGACAGACAGCCGGATTGTCCAATAGCTGCTTTTGGGTTGGCCGAGGTTTTTAGGGAACTGCGAGGGAAACACCTTATTGATTTCTTTTGGGGGTTTTAATCGCCACAATATATTTATAGCTATAGAATGTTAGAACGTTGTTAAGAGGCATGAAAAACAATTTAAGCTAATTTGTTTTGCAGATTTCATTAACATCCAACCAAACCTTGTGTATGATGGGACAAACAAAGTTTGATGGCCTACAACTCCACTCTTCCTCCAACATTTGTCACTTGCACCTGATTTGATAATGAAACATTTCAATGAAAACCCTTGTTTTCATTTTCCAATCAAATTACTTCTAAAGCTGACCTCCCAACCCCTCATGACAGTCCAAACAGACATGTTCCCAAACGTCATCGTTCAGAGGTTTAGCTCCATTTTATCAGACAATCAATCATCGTACACATCAATAACACTCGTTTTCTCATCACCTCGCTGCTTTCAATCAAATTAATCAATTGTTTTTCTCTATCTATCTTCTGATTTGTTCCCAGTTAACTTTTTGATACATAACTCCTTATTTGTACGTATACTTACAGTATATAGATCACTAGGCTAATTCACTTCTCTTAAGTACATTTCTTTCAAACAACTGATTCACAAGTGGATGTTTAAAGGTATTTAAGATCAGCCTGATGTGGAGGGGGGTGTTGGTTCTATAGTTTTTGTGCCAAAACGTTATGATCACCTCTGTACACCTCCAGGAAAGATGGACCTCTTCAGACTGATGAAGACGTTTATCTGAGGAGATATGTTAGACTTTGATCTTCCAACACTTCCATCATTATTGTCCTTTACCAGTTCACCATCCTGACCGCTGGTACATGTGCTGCTGGGGGAAGCAGATGGAGGTGTGTTCCATATGCCCCCCCCCCAGTCTGCTGCTCCATATTGTTTCAGTTCAAAGGTGGTAGTGTGCTACACCCCCACTTCTCCTAATACCAACCACTAATCCTTCTGCAGGATTACTGTCCACTGTAATCACTCAGCCTTCACTAACACACCTCACACGGCAGCTCCTGAGTCACCTCACACACACACACACACACACACACACACACACACACACACGCACACCATCAAATCTTCCGTTAACGCGACCCCTGCCTCCCACTTTCTATAGCCCCACCTCAGCATGCACGTGCACACGGCGCGTCACTCTGGTCTCTAAACTTGGCATAAACTGTGCAACATTTTCAGTCGTGGCTCTCAGCTCCTGCTCAAACTGTACGACTGCATCAAGGGTTCAAGCATTCACGGCTCACAAATCATGTTCTCACTCTGTACGACCCAGTAGCCAGATATGTCAGGTCAGGAGTGATTGTGTCTGTGTGACTGTTTATCTGTTGGGCCTGGTCTCCCCCCCTTCTGTGACATGCTAGACCCTCCTCTGTAGAGACTATCCTCCCTGGCTGTTCCTCGGCATTGGTGGTGCCTTTCTCCGCTGGCGTATTGGGGTGTCTCGGGGTCTGGGTCTGGGGGCTGGGGGCGTCTGCCTGCTCTCCCCCCTGTGGCTGCCTGGTGGGATCTGGACTCCCGGGTGCAGTCGGTCCTCTGCTGGGGCCGGTTCGCTCCTGGGTCTCGGGTCTCTGGTTCTGGCTGGATCTGCCCTGGATGGCCGGCTGCAGGCGGTGCCTGTGAGCCCCTTGCCATGACCCCCGGGGGCTCTAGCCCTGTGTCTCCCTGGGTGGCCTCTGGACGTCTGGGGCCTGGACCTCCTCCGCGTCCTCCGTGGGCCTTGGGGGTGGGTCTGTGGTTACTCGAACTTATTATTGAATGTTTCTATAGAGAAACCTTACATAAACAAGTGCACATATAGTAAGTAAGTAAGTAAGTAAAGTTTATTTCTATAGCACCTTTCACAGAAAAAAATCACAAAGTGCTTCACAAAACAGAACCAAACATGATCAAAAGACAACAAATAAAATCAATAGAACAAACAAAAATATCATTACAAATCAAAATCGTTAAACAACAACAAGAGAACATAAAAGTTCTTTAAAAGCAGTTTTATACACACAGGTGATCACAAGGTGCTCACATAAAGACGGACTCAGGTGTTTTCAGACACATTAACTGGGGCTGTGGTTGACACTGAACTCATCTTGAATTAAAATGGTAAATTTTCAGTCCATTGGGATTCAAATCAAACCAAAAAATATTCTAATAAAGATTGTTAAAGTTATATTTAAATATAAGTCAGGAGGAGCGTTATAGCAGTGGCTGTGACGTCTCACTGCTTGTTCCTGACACTCAGACATCTGTTCTGTTTGCTCTACAACCGGACAGGACACGGGGTTAAAAAAAAAGATCTGTCAGGTCTGCTGGGTCGATCACGCCCACCTCCGCTGGATGGCTATTGGAGCACGGGAAAATTATTCACCCAGAAAGCAACAGGTACAGGCGTTGGAACAGGGAGGCAATAAAAATAAGGAACTGGGAGAAGTGGACCATCAACCAGCTGTCCCACACCTGGGATTCCCTTCTCCAGAAACCATCCAGCAGAGGTGGGCGTGACCGACCCAGCAGACCTGACAGATCTGGGTCGGTCATCGGAAGAACAGCTGATAGAGACGCATCACACAAACATCAGTGACACTTCTGATGAAGACCTGAGCTGTGGGTCGAAACATGTCAAGGAAAAGGTCGATAAAAACTTCACGTCTGAATAAAAAGAACTTCAACAACTGATCAAAGAAGAAGACATGGTGAACTTCATAAAGTATTGCAAAACCAATGCATTTAAATCTCAGCAGATAGTCACTCAGAGTGTTCACTATAATCAGGGGTGCACGTATCTGGTGGTGCATGCCTTATATCACTAGTGCACACAGATCCAGCTGCCACAACATCCCTTTGTGGACTGGTGCTGTCGCTGTACCAAGCCCCGACACTGACGAGCTTCACATCCTGTGGCTGGGCGCTCATATGACTGCAGAAGCTAGGTACTCCCAGGAGTACCTCAATGACAAAATGATGTGCACCCCTGACTATATGTGATGCATCACCAAGCACACACACACCAGCCAGCTCCTAGCGTTGAAATCCAGTGACAGGTAGTCAGGTTGATGACTGGTGATCACTGGATTCTCTGGAGTCAGATGTACAAACATATAAACCCAGAATACACACTTATTATAATTAGTGCTGTCATGTGTGATTAATTAATTGTGATCTCTAATTAACTAATCTAATTAGTCACGTTTCTAATCACACCTAAAAATATTGGAGGAAAGTCCTCATCTTGAGATGTTTTCATTTAAATTCATTAACTGACTGTGTCAGACCGACAGATGGTCTATAACAACAGAAAGTGTCTCTATGAAGGTATTTATCGTGTTAACAGACTGGAACAGGTCCAGTCCCAGTGCTGCCGAAACCTTCACTTTGATCACTGGACTCCGTTTGTAACAGCTTTGTTAACATTTAGATTTCAATGGTCAAAGGTGTGTGTGTGTGTGTGTGTGGGGGGGGGGTCTGGAAGTGGAGAAGAGGGTCTCGGTGTAAGTAAGTGAGGAAAATCCTTCACCAGTGTTTACTTATTACATTAAAGTGTCACTGAGGGTATATCTATGGAAAATGAAATCATTTGGAGTGAAATTACAATCAATCAGAGAACGATTTGATCAACAGTAACGGCATAATACGACTTTGCCGTGAGGAAAAGATGTAGGCTAAATTCCATAGTAAATATATTAGTACAGATGATGTATGAAAGCATTTTTTTGGCAAACTATCTTACAGAATACTCTCTTTGCAGGATTTGGTGCTCCATTGATGAGCAGATGATCCCCTTCAAAGGAAAGACTGGAATGAAACAGTATATCAAGAACAAGCCGCAAAAATGTGGAATCAAGGTCTTTACTCATGCAGGTGCCACTGGACTAGTCTATGACTTTGAAGCGTGCGCTGGAAAAGGGAGTGTGACCAATGAGCGTGGATTTGGTGTTGCGGGTGAAGTTGTGCTTCATCTCGTAGTTCCAAAAGGACAAGTGCTTCTTCGACAACTGGTTCACTTCTCCTGAACTCATTGTGGAACTGAAGAAATGGGAATTCTAACAGTTGCTACCATCAATCATAACCGTCTCCATGAATGTATCCTCAAAAGTGACAAGGAACTCTCAAAGGCTGGGCGTGGTGCGTATGACGTGAAATACCAAAAGATGTAGCGTTTTAATAACTCTATTTTTATGGTTTATAACTGGCTCACACTTCTGTGAGATTATTAAAGTGCCTGTGACTCCATATTTAAATCACTTTATATTAAACAGGTGTAATCTTTGATGCCTCTAGATCAGCGTTGCACCATTAGAACTCAAAATACGCTGTAATTATTTCCTAAGGAGCAACTCAGAGATCAGAAGAAAGCGCCGCCTTCCGGTTCTGCTGGGTTTCTCCTGATTTGGCAGCCTGACACTTCTGCTGCAGTAGGGGGCAGTGTCCAGTAGGGGGCAGTGCCCAGTAGGGGGCAGTGCCCAGTAGAGGGCAGTGTCCAGTAGGGGGCAGTGTCCAGTAGGGGGCAGTGCCCAGTAGGGGGCGGTGTCCAGTAGGGGGCAGTGCCCAGTAGGGGGCAGTGCCCAGTAGGGGGCAGTGCCGTCGCGTGAAAGAGAAACGAAACTGAAACTAAACACTACACGGTCTATGGGCAATGGCGGCGGCACTGCCTTGCTCCAGGTGTCGTGAACGTGCATGTGGGCGGAGAATTGACCATATAAGCAAGTCCGGATCACTATGACCTCATAGCGGGCTGGAGTGAAAAAAACGGTTTGAAACCTGGGTCTGAAATCTGGAAGAGCTTCTCACTGGCTGGACTAGGAGACAGATAGATGCCGTTTGTTGCTCTTTCTGGCAGGTTGAAGGTGAGAACTCAACGTTGCAACATGATAGATAAGTCAGGAAACATGGAAACCGATGTCATGGGCCCTTTAAGTTAGTTTTGTCGGTTTTACACTGACCTGGTGTGGTTCAGCTACCTTGACTAAAATAATGGTTTCACAGGAACTCTAGGTTCATTCTGATGTCACAGTGAATAGATTATGTATTTAATATTGACGAATAGAAGTCTAATTCCGACTCAGACTAACAAACTTACAAACATGTAAAATCAAGAGGGGCCCAGAAGAAAAAGTTTGGGAACCACTGTCCTAAAGAACCCCAGAAACGTTCTCCTCTAACCGCTGGGGTTCCACATGGCTCTGTTCTGGGACCTCTGGTATTCCTCCCTTACTGAGTATTTCTCTCTCTGACATCTCCTATCACATCTATGCTCGTGACATTTGGCTGTTTAAGATCCACCAAGAGCCATTATGGTAATGAGGGGCAGGGTTTAGCCTAACCCTAACCCTTTGGCTCAAGGGGGACAGGACCTTTCAGGATCTGGCTCCATGACTGTGGAACGGTTTGACTCTGAGTCTCAGTTCTGACTCTGTAGAGGTTTTCAATAAACAGCTGAAAACGTACTGATTCAACCAGGTTTCACTCTGTGAATCTGTAGAGACTTGATTAGATTGATATCGTCTTTACTGTTGTTTTGATACTGATTCATTTTCTCTTGTTTGTCACATCCTGTTCCCTTTGCTGCCCTCTGGTGTCCTGTCCTTTGTGTGTATTAATCTTTCTCCTCTTGTTGTTTTCTCAGGTGTTCCTTGTTGTCATCCAGCCCACCTGTGTCTCGTCCTCTTGATCACCTCCTCCTTATTTAAGCTTCCCTGTCTTGTCAGATTCTACTGTGTTCCTGTCGTCCTTTAATAATAAAAGAACCCTTTAGGATTGTATCTGCCTTCACTGCTGCTGATTTCACTCTCACTGCATCTTGGGTCCACCAACCAAACCAAGACCTAGCACTGATTTGACTTTCTGATTGTGTCGTTCAGAGCTTTGTGATGTTTTCTGTGAAAAATGCTTCTAATATATCATCTGAAATCCCAGTTCTTCACACCTTTAGGTCGTGTCCCGTCAGCTGATCTTGTGTGTTAGCTGTTTGATGTTTATTTTAGTTGAAGCACTTGGGTCAACGTTAAAGCTGCTATAGAAATCAGACTGCCTGCCATTGATCAGCAGGAGGATCAGATGAGTCTGTCCTGAAGCAGTGGGTTTGATTATCAGAGTGACGTGGTGGAGTTCCATCGGGGGGGTGGGGGGGGCTGAGCTGCTGGTGGCACCTGGTTTGTACAGAGGAGATTATAACTGTGTGTGTGTGATTGGGGCTGACAGCAGCCTGTATTGCTGGCTGGCCTGTAGATTTAGCCGACCTGTTTTAGACTCTGTAATCTGGATTAACTGCAGCAGTGTGTCACAGTGGGGACGAGGACCGGAGGCCCGCCCTCTGCCCCTTCACCTCCCCCCCCCTTCCCCTCCTGTTCCTACCTGTCCCACTCCTCCGTTCTTCGTGTTCTTTCGCTCCGTCTTGTCTGTTTTTCCTCTCAGTGGGCCGATCACATCTGTTTGGTCTTAAGAACCAAAACGCTTGTATCATTCTGAACATTATGAGCACAGATTTGGGGGGGGGGCGTTGGACAGGGATTAGACCAGCTCAGTCCTCATGCCTGTTTGATCTGTTGCACTACGGCGTAGACGACACTGTCGTTCTGAAATGCTGTTAGTATGGAGTGTGACCAGGGCTCAGGTCTGAGGGAGATCTCTTCTATAGCAACATACAAAGGTTTGAGATGGAGAAAGCTGAAAAACACACAGGATTTAATTAGAGAACTATCTGTTGATCACCTGATTCTGAAACAATAAGGTTATAAATACTACTGTCACATTCTTTATCAGCTGTTCCCCTCAGCGTCTCCATCGTTCCACCTCAGAACGTTCTCCGGTCCTCGGCCATGTTCTGACGGTTCTGTATTTGGTCCAGATCGGTTCCTGCCTCACTTCTCCACAGGCTCCTCTCTTTACCTGGAGAGAAGATCCGTTTCAGATAAAGCATGTTATGATGGATCCAATGGGCTTTGGTGTGTGTGTGTGTGTGTGTGTGTGTGTGTGTGTGTGTGTGTGTGTGTGTGTGTGTGTGTTGTAGCTCCAGTTATAACAGAGAAGTCGTGTTTTACTAAATGAAAGACACTCCTATCTAAATCTGTACTGACGTTCTGGTGTCTGATGACGTTCTGGTGTCTGATGACGTTCTGGTGTCTGATGACGTTCTGGTGTCTGATGACGTTCTGGTGTCTGATGACGTTCTGGTGTCTGACGACGTTCTGGGGTCTGATGACGTTCTGGTGTCTGATGACGTTCTGGTGTCTGACGACGTTCTGGTGTCTGACGTTCTAGGGTCGTCTGACGTTCTAGGGTCGTCTGACGTTCTTGTGTCTGACGACGTTCTGGTGTCTGACGACGTTCTAGGGTCTGATGACGTTCTGGTGTCTGACGACGTTCTGGTGTCTGACGACGTTCTGGTGTCTGACGACGTTCTGGTGTCTGACGACGTTCTGGTGTCTGACGACGTTCTAGGGTCTGACGACGTTCTAGGGTCTGACGACGTTCTGGTGTCTGACGACGTTCTAGGGTCTGATGACGTTCTGGTGTCTGATGACGTTCTGGTGTCTGATGACGTTCTGGTGTCTGACGACGTTCTGGTGTCTGATGACGTTCTGGTGTCTGACGACGTTCTAGGGTCTGACGACGTTCTAGGGTCTGATGACGTTCTGGTGTCTGACGACGTTCTGGTGTCTGACGACGTTCTGGTGTCTGACGACGTTCTGGTGTCTGATGACGTTCTGGTGTCTGATGACGTTCTGGTGTCTGACGACGTTCTGGTGTCTGACGACGTTCTGGTGGCTGATGACGTTCTGGTGTCTGACGACGTTCTGGTGTCTGATGACGTTCTGGTGTCTGATGACGTTCTGGTGTCTGACGACGTTCTGGTGTCTGACGACGTTCTGGTGTCTGATGACGTTCTGGTGTCTGACGACGTTCT
>SSNR01000235.1:620-24689 GCA_006937965.1 Callopanchax toddi
CTCCTACAGTGTGGTCATGAGGCATTGGGGATCAAAAGTTGTTCAAGTTTTTTATGCCAACTGAACGGTGTGGGCGTGGCTAAGCGTCAAACATGGACATGCGCAAAATCAGGCTTAATGGTCCCTATTCAGTTCCTTTAACTTAATCAAAGTGAATATGGGTCAAATAACAGAAGATAATTTAGACTCACAGGCCATCTAATGCCGGGAGGTCAGGAAGGAAGTTACGGGTGGCGACACTTGATGTCACGCCATGGAAATACGTTTCCCTATAGTTTCCACAATTTAAAGACAATCTGCACGAAAATTAATGTGACTGATACTGATCCAATTCTAAACAGAGAGCATTGCTGATTTTATTCATAGGTGCTCACTTTGACACCCTAGTGGTGACGTGCAGAGTGGATTGGCGGGCTCAGAGGAGATGCGGTGTTGGGATGAGGTGACGGTTCACGGTGACTGTGGTTGCGGGAGTTGAGCTGGGGTGGAGCTGGCTGCGGCGTGGCGGTGCGCGTGAGGCCGCGGTGGCGACGTGAGGCCGGAGCGGCGCTGAGCTGCGAGGGCCGTACGACGCTGCTTGCAGCTTTAATTCAGATTATTCTTCAAACTTCTCTGCGTTAACTTCCTCAATTCCAGAAAATACACAGATCCTGGAGGTCAATATAGGATGGGCTGGAAGGTGTTTGACTACTTTTACATTATCAAAAGGTAAAAAGTCCTTTTTCAAGTCAGTGTAATAAAAGGGGAAGGGCCGTCTTCTTTGATACACCATGTGTACATCAGATGTGGAGATCACTTCAGCAAAGAGCCTTTCATCATGTTGACCTGCCCTCCTCTCACTTTCATCTTACACTAACGAGCAGATTATTCATTTCTTATCAAAGGAGTGTGATTCGCTGCAGGTCCATTGATGGTATTTAACCATTTATGCACAGAAAAGTGAAGCAGTCCCCATGTTTTATTTAATTCATCTGAAAAGGGCTCCCATGAACCCACAACCTACACTCTTTGACAACTAAACAACTGAAAGTGAAGGGACAGGGAGGAGACAAGGTCTCTGTGTTTTAGTGTGTTGGTCTGCATGCATGCACGCAGGAATGGTTGTTGCACTACATGACTCCACATGTAGAGGTCCAGTTAAGCTCAGCTAACACACATATAGCCCCTCTGATCTGCTCTTGTTGCTTCATAATCCAACAGATGACTCATAACAAATCAAATTATCTTCAAGACGTTGACTCTGCAGATGCTGAGAGCTGAATTTCTACCTTAAATACCTGATATTGCAACAACAGAGCATTAAGAGAAAGCTTATGGGAAATTGAGTTAGAGGATGTTATGATAATTAGATCAAAATGAGATGTGGCCTTTAATTACACATAGCCAATCAAGTTAGAGCATTATCATGTGATCCAGATTCTTTTCAGCCTTATGCAAGAAAAGAAAAGAGAATAAATACAGATGAAATGAACAGAAAATAGGGTAAAATATGTGTTAACAATTTTTTAAAGTAATTTAATATAGTACTTTCTAGCTACTTAATCCAAATGACCATCAGTTTTTGCTACATCATAGTGGTCATATGTGAGTTTAGATCAATTTCTAGATAATTTTGCTTTTTTTTTTATTACAAATACCACCCATAACTAAATCATCTCAAACAAGGTCTAACAGAATAGGACACAACAAACCTTTAATTCCTACTTTTTAATCAAAGTTACTTAAATGTTTAAATGTCTTTTTAAAGAAAAAAATTAATATAATAAAACCATAACCTTTGAGACAAAGACAAGGTTCAGAAGTCGTGTCCTGGTGTTACAGTGCCATCTAGCGTCCAAATAAATAAATTCAAGATTTCATGTAATCTCAGTCATCTGAAAAAGTTACATTTCTTTAACTTTACTGCAAAACTAGTACATAATACAAGATAGAAAGCTATTACCCCATATATCCCTGCAGTACAAAACAAGTGAGGCAGCAAATGTTCAGGGAATGTGGGACTTCAGCTTCACTTTGTTGTCTCTTCAGGGAAATTGGTTTTGCAGGCGGGTATAACACAGGATACATGACACACTTACTGACATCATCAATAAAAACATCAAATAAAACCCAAACACACTAAAAGCCTCAGATACAATCATATTGAAATATCAGAGTTAAAGATCATAGGCAAATTTAACTGAACAAAACTTTCAGTGATGAAGAATTTCATCATCCTATTTGTTCTGTTTATAGGGAATCTGATGTCCTAGATGGTGAGAGCTCACATTCTTCACACAAAGGCTGCTGAACCATAAAAGCAAAGGTGATAAATGACTCAGCCATGGAGTACTGTCATCAGCCCACTGCACACTTCAAAATGATTCAGCCTACAAAAAAGAATAGACTTTGTTGTGCTTTATGCAGAATGTGTCAGTGTTTTCTGTAAACGTCAGTTTATTGTCCATGACAACACTCAGGTATTTATAATACTGAACCCACTCCCCTGGCTCCCCTTTAAGAACTGTTCCAGCCCTCATTCACAGTTAGGGTTGTTGTATTACCCTGCAATTTACTATGGGGTGGATTGGCAGCGAAGAAATATTTTATCAGATAGAATAGTGGTTCGTTCATAAGTTATCCTCTAGGGAAATGTTATTCTGTGTTTGACTCATCTTCTTTATTTTATTTTATTTTATTTTATTTTATTTTATTTTATTTTATTTTATTTTATTTTATTTTATTTTATTTTATTTTATTTTATTTTATAAATAATAGGAAACGGAAGTGACGTTGTTTATGTTCTCCGAGTAACTTCCGCTCTGCCCATGTGTTTTGTGGGCATCCCACTGGTAGCCGAAAAGTTATTTATATTACCAGTTTGTTTTTTCTGCATTATCTGTCTGTGCGCCAGTTAAATTATGGGGAAGCTGAATGTGGTGATGTTGAGATATTTATCTCGGGATGACTTCCGTGTCCTGACCGCTGTAAGTACCGAGCTACCCGGTCGGTTCTGTTCCAGCGGAGTTAGCCTGAGCTGGGCTAGTTAGCTATGGTCCGTTAGTCACAATAACTTAACCTAAGCTAGCACTACTTTAAATACCAATGTTTTGTCAGCAGCTTAACTGGAACAAGTAGTCAGACATAATAATGTCATCGAAAATAATGAAACGTGTTTAATATTTCTACATAATGCAAATTGTTTATCTCTTTGTAAATAAGTGGCTAACTTATCCTGTGTTTTTGATTCAAGAACAGACAATATCGTAATTAATAATTTTATTAGAGTTGTTTCGACCTATATTTATAAGTATATTTCTAGTCACACCGTTTACTGTAGTCCAGTTTTATTTGGGGAAATTTAGAATAAATGAGAAGCAGTTTTAACCTGAATAAATGAATCTAACCTGGGGCCATCATGAGCACATTAAATTTATAGATCAAAACACGTTACCTACTTTTTTATTTTCTATACTTTTTATTTAGTATGTCTCTGAATTCCTCCGACACAGGTTGAAATGGGGATGAAGAACCATGAGATTGTTCCTGTCAGTCTTCTGTCCTCCATTGCGAGCCTCAAACATGGTGGCTGCAACAAGATTCTCAGGGAACTTGTGAAACACAAACTTGTAGTCTTTGAGCATACAAAAAGTAAGAACTGGATTGATCCTGCATGTTAATGATAGTGAATGATTCTGTAGTTCCTTCTTCTGATGTGCTGTGTATGCTGATTTTAGCTGTGCAGGGATACAGGCTGAACTATGGAGGATATGACTATCTGGCTTTGAAGACTTTGTGCTCCAGAGAGGTGATAACATCAGTTGGCAACCAGATGGGTGTGGGCAAGGAGTCAGGTAAGGAAAAAATTATAAGAAATATGTTATAAATCACAGATTTGTCTTGTGGATAAATAGATAACCTGCTTAAATTTGTGTTTGGATTTGTGGCAATATTTATTTATTACTGTAATCATAGAATGAAACTATAAAAATACTTCAGAAAACTAACTAGGCCATTACTTCCCGTCATTCTCACAGCCTTAATCTAAATAAGAGTTTGTATGCAAATGTTTGTTCTCTTTGTGTAGACATATATATTGTAGCAAGTCCAAATGAGGAGCAGTATGCTATGAAACTGCACAGACTGGGTCGTACCTCCTTCAGGAACCTTAAGAACAAGAGGGATTACCACCAACACAGGAGGAACATGTCCTGGCTCTACCTCTCACGCCTCTCTGCCATGAAAGAGTTTGCCTACATGAAGGTAATGAGCCAAACCACATGATTACAAGAAACAGGAGAAATGCCCCTAGTAACTAGGAAAATACAAAAAAAAAAGCAATCATTTTGTGTTGTTTATCTTAAGTGATGATCTCCTCACACTTTCCAGGCTCTGTATGACCGAGGCTTTCCGGTACCCAAACCTGTGGACTATAACAGACATGCAGTAGTGATGGAGCTCATCAATGGATATCCCTTGTATGTAAATAGTCCAGCCCTGTGTATTGCCTCACACACAGCAGTATAGTGCCACAGCCCTCTATGTTTTCATCACATAGTTGATGTGTATTGTCCCTCTGTTGCAGGTGTCAGGTTCATGAGTTGCAGGACCCATCAGCTCTCTACAGTGAGTTCATGGACCTTATCGTCAAACTGGCCAATCATGGCCTGATTCATGGAGACTTTAACGAGTTCAACCTTATGCTGGACGACCAGGACCACATAACTATGATCGACTTCCCTCAGATGGTCTCTACATCACACCCTAATGCTGAATGGTGGGGTTCTTTTCTTTCCATTGAGATTCATTTTAAGATTCAAATCAATCTGTCAAAAAAAATTTTTTCTAACCTCTGATCTGTTTTTGCAGGTACTTTGACCGTGATGTGAAATGCATCAAAGATTTTTTTGCAAAGAGATTTAATTATGAAAGTGAGCTCTTTCCAACTTTCAAAGACATCAGGTGACTGTTTATATATTTTTGGTTAAAACTGATGCCCTAAAGTTCACCATAAACTGATTGGATTCTTATTTAATGTGGAAAAAAGAACATATTCTGTTTCCTGAATTATCTTTATTATCAATCTAGTTCTTACAAAAAGGTTCCTTATTTTTTTTTATTTTTTTCAGGCGGTCTCATTCTCTAGATGTTGAAGTCTCAGCCAGTGGTTTCTCAAAAGATCTGGAGACAAATGGTGATTTACTACATCCAGATGGACCTGAAGAGGGGGAGGAGGAGGAAGAGGATGAAGCAGGAACTGACGAGGAGGCAGAACAGGAGGAGGAGAGTGTGGACATGGAGGAATATAACCATGCAATGCTGGAATTGGAGGGACTGAAAGTCAGTGAACCAGAGTTAAAGTTGCTAGGTCGGGAGGAGGAAAAGAGTGATGAAACTAAAGAAGAAGTGTCCACAGCTGGAGAGCATGAGGAAACAGAGAAACAGTTTGAGGAAGAGTTAAAAGAAGCAGAGGATGAGTGCCCAGAGCTGACAGACCTCTCTGCCTCCAACAAAGAGTTCAGACCTTTCAGGTAAACACAGTTGAATGATTGTTGCATGGCAACCTTAAAATTTCAAACATAGGACAAAAAATTGTTAGATTTCACTGTTTAAAATCTACAAATTACAAAAAAAATACATGCAGACATATTTCCGAGATATAGAAGCAGCTGATATGTTTCTCCTGCAGAGATTCAGACAGTCTTCAACACATCGCAGAACACAGAAGAAGAACGGATAGTGAAGCCACGCTGGGCAGCGTCGGGAGCTGCTCCACCATCCCACCGGTGAGATTACACTCACACTGCTGTTTACAGGTCTGACAGGTGGAACAAGACTGTGTTACTGTTTCATAACAAAGTGTAGATCTGTACAGTTTTACTAGGAACCGTTGTGATAACAAGTCTATTCATTGTGTTCAGTTGGCAGACTGCGAGCTCCTTCATTTGTAGTAACTTGCTGATGTTGTTGCGCTCAATGCAGGAAGTCGTCCGTCAGAAAGTGAGACGGCAGCTCACCAAACAACAGAAGGCAGCACAGAGGAGGCGTCTGCAGAAAGGAGAAGCCAATCTGGTGACCAAGTCCAGACGGGAGAACCAAAACACCATCAAGTCCAGCGTGGAGAGCGCCTCCTTCTGGGAATAAAGGATAACTTCAAGGAGCCGGCAATGATGGACAAACAGAATTCGTGTCAACATTCTTTTTGTTTTGATAAATAATGTCTTTTTGATTGAGTAATCTTAAACATGTCACAATAGACTGAAAAAAACATCAGGGGAATAATTACACAACAGATCAGCTGTTCATCAGGAAGAAGTCAGAGGACTGATAAAATGAACATCAGATGAGTTGTTTGTCAGAACATTCATCTAACACAAGGACTGGACATTTTACTGTTTCCGCTTCTGGTCTTTACATAAAGCCTAATATAAATATTACCAATTATTAGAATAAAGTCATGTTATTTACAATGAAATCATCCATTTTCTGGTGTGTTTTTTTTCTCACCAAAACAATAAACCTCAACACCTGAAACGTTTGTACTTAGCTAAGAAGTTAAGTGAAAGTCAAACATTTTTTATCCAATTGAATATTTTGTAGTGAATAATATTCAGAGCTTTTGCTAATGATAATTTCAAATAAATGTTAGACTTTTGAATTCTTCAGAGTTGGAGGAAAAACACCTGCTGCATAAAATAAAACAAGACAAAATAAGTGGGCTTGGTAGCTAAGAAACTCAGAATTTGGTTAATTTATGTGTAAGAAGCTTTAACAAAGGGTTTGTATTCACACTTGGAACAAAGGCCTTTCATATTGAATGGACTGAATGGAGCTCAGACTTAGTGGGTGCAGATCTGTGTGTGAAGTCAATAATATCCCTCCCCCCACATATCCTAGTTACCAATCGATGGACAGAATTGAGACTTCAGATAAAAGATAAATCAGCCGGATCACATATTTCCTTCTAAAGTTTAACACTTTTTCTGATTCACTGGGCAGCTTTTTGCAGGTCTTTAACTGTCCGGCTCTGTTCGGGGATTAGCCAGCTGCACAGCCAACGGGGAGGGGCTCCACATTCCTGCTCTGCACCTCTGTTTGTGTGCAGAGGGAGTGAGGGGCCTCACAGCTAATTGGCAGGGAGAGTGACAAAGGTGGTCAGCTTCAAAAGAGAAACCCTGGTGAGATGTTCACACTGCAGTGGAGGAGGAAAACAGTGAAGTTTGAGGGTGGGAGAGATGCCTTAGTATTTGGACTTTTCTCTGTCTGGAGCTGGGCTGCTAAGTTCTAATGTTCTGTTCTGTTGGAGCTCTAAAATTGGGAAACATTGACTGTGTTTGAGGCAACAGTGCAGCTGAACGTGGGACGAAGATGAGTTATGTGAGACTGGAGGAGAGCATCATGTCGTACCTATCCCAGAGTGAGACTCCCACCAACCTCAGAGACTGTAAGTTACTTTGAAAGAGACAAAACATTTTTTTTTTTAGTGTGAAAGTCAAGTGTCATTGCTGTTGCAACTTAGAAAATGTTCCTAACGCCTGACTATTGCAGGCTCCATTTGATCAGAAAGCGTTTCCTATTATGTATTTAATTGTTGTCTGAAGTTTTCTGCTCAAAATAATGAGCACTAAAACCATGTTCTGGATCAGAATAAGCTGAGGTGTTAGAGAGTGCTGATCTGAGTAAATTCTTGGGTGTTTCCTTCAGCTTCTAATTCTACTTAAATAAACACACCAAGGACTGCTGGTGTACCGTGTCCAGACTTCTTAGCAGCTATGCACGGTCTTCAAGAATAAAATGTTGTGTTAAACTTTTTTATATATAATCACACAAACAGAATGAAAACCAGGTCAGAAAAAGTTTTTCATTTATATGAAAAGATAACACACACCAACATTATTGCCTGATGACTGTTGTTATTAACATTGTCACATCTTTGTGTGTGCAGTGAATGTGGTGGCCATTCTCCATAACTTCTGGGAGCAGAAGCAGGCAGGTCAGCTAAAGGATTCATCCTGTGAATCAGACCGTTTTTATGGGAGGAACCAGACAGAGAGCCTGCTGTCCTATGAGTCTGCTCCTTCTGCTGGTCCGCCGTACGTCTGCTATGTCACACTTCCTGGAGGAAGCTGCTTTGGTAACTACAAGGTGTGTTTGGTATAATAGTTACTTGGTAGTGAATTTCACATGCTTCTACTGCAATAATAACTCATAAAATACAACTGGAGATGTTATTTGGTAAAAACACTTTTCCTGCATTATTCTAATCCTGTTCTGATTGTTATAATGAGAAAACTGGAATTTGTATAAAACTGTAACATCAGTTATTGTGTTATAACTTTAGAAGAAAGCATTTTTGATATTATAAACCTGCAATTGTTTTGCAGCAAAACTAAGAATGCAGTACTGATCTAAAACTGTTAACAAAGAACTTTAAATGTCTGAAGTAAAAGGAATATTCAATAAATGTCAACAACAAAAAAATCAAGGCCTTTATGTTTGGTTTGACCCCCAGTCCTGACACATGATCCCTATCCTTAAGTAAGACATCTAACTCCTTCATTAACTCATTTATTTATCAGTGTGGGACTGAGGAAATAAAGGCCCCCAAATATATCGTGTAAATACATGAGAGAAGCATTGTTTTGGTGCACAAGAAACAAATTTTAAAGCCATTTGTAGAACTTAAAATGAGAGTTGAATCAGTTTATATCACTATTGTTGATTTCCAATCTTATGATGCTTCTCATTGTGCTTCATGTGACCCAAACCACTGCCTTGTCTTGTGATTTGTTATCTTTGAATGCCTCTAATGTCCTAATCTGAACAGTGATTTTAGCCATGATCCCGTGATTGGCTGTAATGAAGTGTAAAATCATCTAAATCTGTAAAAACATGTGAAACTTCCCTTCTTGTTCTCCCATCCTGTATTTTTCCCCCCTTCTTCATCATCTTAAGGTGTGTGACACTCAAGCAGAAGCTCGTAGGGATGCAGCTCGTGTGGCTCTGATGAACTCGCTGGTGAACGAGCTGCCGTGCCGACGGATCAGCCCCGAGTTCATTACACAGAGTTTGAGTCAAGCAACCAAAGAGAGTGCTGTGAGTGTGAGCAGCTACAAGTGCCGTCTAGCATCATCAGTTTAAGAATGAGTATTGATCTGCACCGTTCTCTGTGTAAAGGTGTCTTTAGACGACGCACATGATTCAAGCACCAGTATAGGAACCTACAGTCTGCTGCTCCACTCCTACATGGGGAGGACCATGATGGAGTTCCAGGTAAAACAGGAAGTCAGGTCAAAATGTCTCTGAGCTGTGCTCATAAATCATGTGGTTAAAATATAAATGATCGCATTAGTTCGGAGTTCTATGCCTTCTTGTCTCTTGGTGCTACTTTGCACCAAGCGATCTTAACATATATAAATAATCAAACCCAGAACGGCACTGTTATTCTTTCTACGTAATATTAACCCAAATAGCGAGTGGTAATACTGCCTGTCAACAAACTCATTACATTCCTAGTTCTCACTTGCAGAATCAATCCAGACTCTTTGACCCTGACAGTGAACTGAGGTCTGAAACACCTCATTTCTCTACCTTTGTGTAAATAAACCTGACTGCAGACAGGCGGTTATTAACTAGAGGAAATGGTTCATTATCATTCCTGCTACAACTCATTAGAATGGAGGGTGTTAAGAAATACACACACACACACACACACACACACACTATGCTTTCACATATACACACCGAAACCAAAACACACGCCTTCGTATGTTTTATACATGCAGTTGATAAAAGATCCAACATACAACAGCCATGTCTCATTAAATCAGTTTATGTTAGTAACAGACACTAGCACACTAACATCACCAGCTCCTCCTAACACATGGCAGCTGCTCAGCCAGGTGGTCAGTTCTGTGTGAAACTTGTTTTACATTCATGATTTGTGACGTCCTGTCAAACACAGTTGAGACACAACTTCATGTTAAAATGCTGTTTTACACTAACAAACACTGGATTTTTTCTTTAATCCATTACTCATTCACACCTTCATATCTCTGTAGGAGATGATGATAGTTTTCCAGTTGTTGCACTGGAATGGGACTTTGAAGGCTCTGAGGGAAAGGCAGTGCTCTCGACAGGTATGAAGCTTGTCAACTATTTATTTCTTAACCAATCAGACTTTGGTGTTGCATATTAACGTTTGAATAACTGCCTGTTTTCTTTTGTCTGTCTCAGAGTGTGATTGCTTATTACACCCAGCGAGGACTGGATGAGTACATGCGCAGCAGCATGGCTCTGGACTGGCTTGGACGGGAGCAGAGGTCACCAGGGCTTCTCACTGCAGAGCTGCAGACGGTGCAGAGGGAGCTGGTGCTGTCCCGACGTGGAGGCACAGAGCTACGCTTCCACAAGGAAAAATCAGAGATCCTTAGCTTGGCTCTGAGCCAAGCATACATTCACCAAACACCTGACGTCTTTGGCCAGTCGTCAAGTCACACGTCCCAACAAGAACAACTCCCTTTACACATTTTATACAACCAGGATACAGACATCCAGATATCCCCACCCTGTGGTTTCTCACCTGCTCTTTATAGCAGCACAATACATATTTCTAGAACAGACATTCACTATGACAGTCCTCCACCTATAGTTCACAGCCAGCAGACTTTTATGCCTTTAAACAATCCTGAATAAACTAGATGAGAAAGTAAAGCTAGTATACAGTTCTTTCTATGAATGTTTTAATTAGAAATGTTTGTTACAGAGAAGAAAACTCATATTTTGGGTTTTGTTTCTAAGTTCAGTAATGACAAAGTTCCAGACACTGTAATGATGTAAATATTAACACGTTAAAATAATTAACAGTCAAATATTAAATATATTTTTTATAAGAAAACTTATTCAACTAATGTATTTGCAACTCTAGACACATTAAACAAAGCTTTTAACTCAGTTAAATCAGACAATACAAAATGCATCAACATCGATACTCTTAATGAGATTCCTTTGCTGTCTCACTTTTTCTGGTTCTGGTTTGTTATGTTTTATAAATGTGTTAGAATACAAAATATGTTCTGTAAATTAAATATTTACACCTATATTATTTAACTTACCCAACAATTTATTTTTCCTGTTTAGTTCCTAGATGTAGTCAGTATTTCTTTTTATTATTATTTATTTACTAATCATAAAAAGTATGTACCGGTAGTATTCATTTTGCTGTTGAATGTAAGTTACTAAATAAATGTGAGTCATGTAACTGATTATGTCAAAACAGTAAGTTGGTTAAAAACACAATGTAACTTGTGTGCTGATGAAAGTATAGCAGCTAAGAGCACTAGATCTACCTGGAAGTTCACAGGCTGCTCTTTAAGGCATTGATAACATCTTTAAATGAAATTGTAAAAAACTTCAGGGCTTCTTACTTTTCTCAAGTAGAGAATTAGAAACATTAGGTCAAGTTTTTCTCCCCGATCTGTTCCCTATTCTCCATCCACCCACCTCCTTTTCAATCATGGTCCTTCTTTACACCAGTACATTTTCAGGACATCTGTCTCATTTTGAAAAACATAAAACCAACTTCAAGCCCAGTTGATATTCTCCCAAACTCTTTGCTTCTTAAAACTTTTGACCTAGTTGGCCCATGCATTGTGGATTTTATTAATCTATCACTCCAAACCGGCTCCGTCCCCTCCATCTTTAAACACGCTGTTATTGAACCCATCCTTTAAAAACCCAGTCTGGACTCCTCTCAGCCAAATAACTACAGGCCCATTTCCAAACTGAGCTATATCTCAAAACTCTTAGAAAGAGTTGTGGCTGATCAGCTGGTCTCTTTTCTGGAACAACACAACATTTTTGATAAATTCCAATCTGGTTTCCGTAAAAAACATTCAACAGAAACAGCTTTACTCAAAGTATCCAGTGACATCATGATGGCAGCAGACTCCGGGGAGTTTACAGTCTTAGTTCTGTTGGACCTTTCTGTTGATCACAGCACCTTAGTGAACAGACTCCGTGACCTGGTGGGATCTCTGGAACAGTTTTAGACTGGTTCAGATCGTACCTCTCAAACAGAAGTTTCAGTGTCCATATAAACAACATCATATCAGATACTACAGATCTGTTCTGTGGGGTACCCCAAGGCTCTGTTCTGGGTCCACTCCTGTTTTTACTATATATCCATCCTCTTGGACAGATCATTAGTAGATGTCACAATGTCTCCTACCACCTTTATGCAGATGACATTCAGCTGTACTGCTCCTTCAAGGACTCAGAGTTCTACAAACTGTCTGAACTACTGGAGTGTCTGTCAGCTATTACTAACTGGTTAGAAAAGAACTTCCTTCAGTTAAACCCTGAAAAGACTGAATGTCTGATTGTTGCCCCTGATAGGATGGTCCCCCTGATCAGTCAACATATTGGACATTTAAGTTCTGCTGTAAAGTCAAACCTGAGGGACCTGGGTATT
Organism: Callopanchax toddi; assembly: GCA_006937965.1. Classification (NCBI taxonomy): domain Eukaryota; kingdom Metazoa; phylum Chordata; class Actinopteri; order Cyprinodontiformes; family Nothobranchiidae; genus Callopanchax; species Callopanchax toddi. The sequence continues at coordinate 13,072 of SSNR01000235.1, forward strand.
TTTGACCAATCAATGTCTCTTGAAGGTCACTCAAAACAGCTGGTCAAACTGTTTTTATCATCTGAGAAATATTTCCAAACTGAGAAAGTTGGTGTCAAAACCTGAACTGGAAATGGTTCTTCATGCTTTTATCTCCTCCTGTCTAGATTACTGTAACACACTTTTCACATGTTTGAACCAAAAAGCCCTTTATGGCCTTCAGCTGGTCCAGAACTCTGCAGCGAGGCTCTTCACTGGAGCAAACAGAAAAGATCACATCACTCCTATTCTGAGGTCTCTGCACTGGTTACCTGTTAAATGTAGAGTTCATTTTAAAATCCTGACTCTAACTTTCAGGGCCCTACATGGTCAAGCTCCTCTTTATGTTACTGAACTGATAAAGCCGTACGCTCCAACCCGAGCTCTCAGGTCCACAGACCAGAATCTCCTAACAGTTCCAAGGACCAGATTTAAAAGTCGAGGTGATCGCTCCTTCCAGTCTGTTGCACCGCGACTTTGGAATGACCTTCCTTTAGTTTTACGCTGTATAGACAGTCTGGACTCCTTTAAAAAGCAGCTGAAGACCCAATTATTTAAAACTGCTTTTAACTAAATCTTTTATGTTCTTTCATTGGTGTTTAATCATCTTTACTGACAGGCACTCTACTTTTATCATTATGTGTTTTTAATTATATTTTTCATTTGTTTTATTATTTGTATTTGTTTTTAATAGTCTTTTATTTTATCTTGATATTTTAATTTGTCTTTTATTATTTTAATTAGTTTTTAATAGTTTTGTATTTTATTTTGATGCTTTTGGTTCTTTGTCTTTTAATCATGTTTTAATTCTGATGTTTTTATGAAGCACTTTGTGATTTATTTCTGTAAAAGGTGCTATATAAATAAACTTTACTTACATACTTTCTTACTGTGTGTTCACAATAAGCAGTGCCTTTTAGGAGAATATGTTGAGTCTAGAACTTTATGTAGTATGTTATGTGTGTGTGTATATATATATATATATATATATATATATATATATATATATATATATATATATATATATATATATATATATATATATATATATATATATAAATTTACAATAAACTTCCTTTGTTTGTTATTTAGCAGTCTTTAAATTTGTATTGTGACAAGAGTTTAATCGTAAACTTGTCTGAAATTGAAACTCTAGTCTCAGCGTTTGCGCACAATCATTTTTGACCACTGTCGGGTTCCGTACAGAGGTGGGGTAACCACGTGACTTGATTGCGATCTCGCAGTTCCTGGAACAGACAAAAACAAAACAAATGACAGCCGACCAGCGGATGGGAACTATTATTACATGGCATTTGCTTCGACGCGTCGAAATCGTATTTTATTAGTTTGAATAACATTCTGTGATACATTTTCTAGCGTAAATTCAGCGTAACGAACGGGCAGCTGAAGGCTAGCCTAGCTTAGCGTTGTAGAGTTTCATCAGCAGGTTTCGTTTTCTAAAAAATATTCTTGACATAAGATGTTTACATTACGAGACCTACAGAAAGCTGCCTCTGTGGCTTCGGTTTGTGAATCTTAACCGTAAATATAACATATAGTGTTCCGTTTACATTTAGGGACAATCCCTGTCTTGACAACACAGAGGAGACCTAAAGCTGATCCAGCTGCTGTTTGCTGTTTATCCAGACAATGTAAGATGGCCTTTTGTTTTCACACGAGCAGCAGTTTTCAGTTGATCGTTTCTATCAGGAGACTCTTCAGTCGGCTGTACATGACTGTGATCTGAACTGATGTGCGCTTAAAATGGAGGCTGTGAGACCAAAGAAGACCAAAACAAAAAGCAGCGGAAAACATCAGGTGATTACACCAAGATCTATCATTCTGTACATTTCCCTTTATCACGTCTCTTTCGCTCACTGATCAATTTTAGGGACCAGTTTCAATTAGTCTATCTGTCAGGACAAGTCTCAGCATCTCATCACATCTAATCTTATCTCTACTAGACAATAATGTGTTGAGTCCAGCATACAATACTGTGTAATACACACACACACACACACACACAGAGCTAAACTCTTATGATTTCGTTATATTTTACATTCAATGAGTCAGAGTTCTTGTACATTTTAAAGGGGTCTTGATCAGTGGTTATTCAAACCTTCTAAATGTCTTTTAAAGTTTTTCTTCAGACTTTATTAACTTTTAATAAAACAAAAAATATTCCTCCCCAGACAGTGATCAGGTACTGGACTGAAAATGAGTGAAAACTAGCCAATGCCCAAAGAAAAACATTGAACGTCTTTCTGAAACCCTAAATATATCTTGCTTTTAATCTATTACAAGAAAGTCTGATTAGTTGGAAGCACACTATAAAAATATAAGATATAACTCGGGCCTTTTGCACAGTACAACATAACAGCTCCTTAGAAACGAGTGTTAATGTCATGAAATTCTCACAAAAATACTTAAAATTCATTAAAAAAAATAAAGACTTATAGCTTTTAAATGCAGATGAATGATGATGCTTATTTTTCTGACGTCTGTCAGAACAGTAAGTTGTGCTTTACATGAGTTGTTAATTAAATTAATTTATTGTCTGATTGTTTATGTTCTCAGCTGGCCAGGAAGCAGAAACAGGAAGATGAAGATAAAAGAACCACAGCTCCATCTGCTCTCTCTGATGAGGCCACCAGCTCTGGCTTCACTGAGATTCCCCTCAGCTTGCCTCCATGTCCTCATCAGGAGACCCAGAAGGAAAAGGGGACTCCGGTCCGCATCACAGAGACAGAAGCACATCCAGCAGAGCTTTCCACTGAGACACAGCAGACCTCCTCAGCAGAGACTTTATGCACATCAGTGTTAAAGAAAACGCCACAGTCAAATCTGAATCTGTCAACAGCTACAGTTCATCATTCAGAGTCAAAAGGGGAGGAAGATGAAGTTGGTGGAGTGGAAGCTCAAGGGACTGAGTTTAAAGTTCCACAGCAAACCACTGAGTCAGAAAAAGACCTTCAGTTGTGGAATCAGCTGTTTGTTGCGGCTCAATTTGAGAACCAGAGTGTCCCTGCTTTGTACCCATCTCTTCCTGTGCTGGAGGTGGGTTCAGAGAGGCAGCTCTGTGAAGAAGCTGTGAAAAACTGTGAAAGAGAGCCTGCAGTGTTGGCGCTTCCTGAGCAAGAATCTTCTCCTCTGAGTTTGCAGCCCCTGAATTCCATAGCTGAACTTTCAAGCAGCAAACTGTACCCAGAGTTACCAAAAACGGCTCCAGAGATGCAAGTAATGCACATGAGACTTCTGTATGGTTAGAAATAATATATTGCAACTGTGGGTCTGATGTAAATTCTAGTAAAATAAACCTTATATGAGTGAAAAAGTATTTACAATGATCTCATGTTTTTGAAATGTTGTTTCCTCTGCAGGCGTTCTCGTTGGAGCAGCTGAGCGTTTGGGAGCCCGGTGGAGGGTTGCGAGCTTGGCTGGAAGGTGTTGAGCTTTGTGCTGCTCAGTTCTGCAATTTGGCCCATCAGGAGAACCATGAATTGACAGAATTGCTGCAGAACTACTGGCGCTGCCGCAGACAGCTCAACCAATCGCACACACAGCTGCACACACAGTTGTCTGACTGCAAAAGCACACAGAATCGCCTCTGGAGCTTCAAAGATGAACAGCTCACACTTCAGGTGCCTTTTTATAGTTTTTTTCCTCAGTAACTAAGGATATGAATCTCATAAAGCTTTGTTGGGCCTTTGTTCTAACAGCTTTCTTTATTTTCCCTACAGGGTGTGTGTGCAGACCAGTCTAAGGTTTGTGGATACCATCGTTTCCAGCAGGCAGAGTTCAGTCAGAGTGTTCTGGCTGAGCTGCGGGTTCTGTTTGAGACTTGCAGTGAGCTGCTCCATCAAAAAGTGGTGCTGCATGCCTACACTGCTCTGCTGTCACGCCTGCAGGTCGAATCCTACTTGTATCGCCTACTTAAAGGTGAGAGCAGCACAGAGACAGCAGTAGTACGATGGATCATTCTGCTAATGTAGAGGGGAAACAGCAGTTGTTTCTTTATTTGTTATTTTGGTTTTCAGATTGTTCTGGCAACCAGATGCAGCCTTGTTCTCTCCAACCTCTAAAAGAAGCCATCAGTGTTCTGTTTAGTTTCACACGTAGAGTCCTTGATGATGCACAGTTCCAGACAGACATCCATCAATGGCTGGAGAGACTGGTAAACCTACAAACTTTATCCTCCACTGGTTGAGTTTAGTTGCGGCGTGGATTCTTCATGTGTTTCGGGTGTTTTCTTTGCAAGGTTGTTATCCTGTTGCGCATTGGAGGATCCGAGGAGCATCTTTACCTGCTGAGTCATCTTTTAAGTTGTCCTGCTGGTGTGGGAAAGTGGGCTGCACCTTTTCTTCAGGTAAAATAAGGACACAATTTACTTTTTTGGCTTTTATGTATTGTATAAACAGTGGGCTTGACTTTGAGTTGGTTGTTTTTAATCCATGTCAGATTCAAGTTTGGACAAACATCTCTGGTGTTCAACATTTCATGCAAGCTCTAGCCATCCTAATGTCACCTGCTAGGTAGGAGCCTCTGCAGCAGCTCTTTTCTACAGACTGAATGTTTTTAAAGTTCTCACAGCTTCACTTGTCTAAGCTGTGACCTCTCTGATTTGACTTAGGCACCGTGCAGAATTTCTGAATCACATGAAGCCATGTGAGAGCCAGACATCCGCAGCTTCAGGACCTGAATCTGGAAACTGGACTCTCGTTGATGAAGGTGGAGAAGAGGTAACGTGGACGACGTGCACTGACCGTGTTTTTAAAGGAGAACTAAATGGGGCGATGGGTTCGATGCTTCTTGTTGATTGAATAGTTTTGAGTCTTAGACTTAATTTTTAAAACAAAATGTTCTATTCTTGAGTTTCACTTAATCTTCCTGAGAAATGCATTTGGCTTTTTAAATATCAGTTTGCTTGTTGAAAACTGCGACTAATGTGTTACCTATGAACCTGGTTTCTTCTCGAGGCTTTTATGATTCATTTTGTTTTGCGGAACATCTTTTGTTTTTGACATTTACACTGTTATTACTGTGCTGTTTAAAAGAACAACAGTTTGAAAAGTGTCAAATAAAGCTGTTAGTGATTTGTTTTTAAATCTTTTCCTGCATTGTCTTGCTGTTTTCTGCATTCAGGATGAGGACCCAGAAACCAGCTGGTTGCTGCTCTGTGAAGACGATCTGATCTCCCTTCTGAACCAGTTCCCCTTCCAGCAGCTCTACTCACACATGCTGGGGATGAGCAAGCAGGGTAGGAAAGTTCTTCCCTCCCATTTGTCTCATGTTTGAATCGTGTATCCAGTGAGCTGACGAGCCGCTCTGTTTCCAGGTGTGTATGAGCCCCAGGCCTGCTCCAGTCAGAAGATGATGCGGGTCTTTGCTTTTGCTTCTTCGCTCATAGAAATTCTCGCTCTCGGCCTGCAAACGTACAACAGAGCGCGGTACAGGCAACTAGTCAAACGAATCGGACACATCATACGGTCAGTGCACAGCTAATGAGTCTAGAAACCTGTTAGTTAGAGAATTCAGTAACTAAAACGTTGATGTTCTGTCTTGTTCCTCAGGATGACAGTGTGTTATGTTAGTGATCACTGGGCTCAGTATGTGAGTGTGACTGATGCTGCTGGACCCAGCTCTCATGGCCACTCAGTGTCTTTGGATAAACTGCAGCTGGAATATGATCATCTCTTCCTCAGAGCTGTTTTACATGTACTCAGAAACAAAAGGTTAGTAGTGTTTAGCCTCGAGCATTCACCTCAGCTGAAGAGAATTTGACTTACAAGCTTTCGTTTGTGTTTTTTGCGTTCCACCCCAACAGGCTGGGCATCTGGTTGTTTATGTCGGAGATGCCGTACGGTACTCTGTCCAGCTCGATGCTATGGAAAGTCCTTTATGTGATGCAGTGTGCCGAAACAGCAGGATTAGAAACACTCAGCGCTGCTGCTGACACACAATCCTGTATTCAAGTTGTCAAAGGTATCATTATACACACTTTACAAGTGCTAAATAGATCCATTAAACCCCCAGTGTCTGTAACAAGCACATGCTTTGCATTTGCTCTTAGATGCAGCTATGCAGTTTCATTTCTTTAAACACAATTACTGATGTATTCAGCATTTTTGCTGCTTTGGTTTTTTTGGTGTTGAAAAAGTGTTGTTGCCTGAAGTTAATATTTTTTGTGTGTGTTAACAGAGCTAAGTCACCAGCAGAGATTTGAGCAGTGGCTGTGTGAGGTGAACAGCTCTGACGGCATCTCCCTCCTCACTGCACTAGCACACATGGCAACCCCTACTCAGCACTGTGACCCTATCTTTGTTTCAACCATCACTCTGCTGATTTATCAGGTACAGGAAGGAGATTCTGATTGCATTTTATAGCAATTCTAGAAATTCTTTACAAAATAAATGATGCTTTCAGTACATTTTCCCTAGACTACTTTATATTAAACATTGATGTAAAATAGGTTCACACATAATGAACTTTTTATCCATTTTCAACTCATCTACAGTTTAATTTGTAATTTCTCCTCTTAGGATTTTTTTGGGGAAAGTTCTTTGGTTGATCTTTTTCCATCCAGTAAAAATCTTGTTTAACTTCCTGTTACTTGTTATTCCTCAGGTTTCTTATGTCAGTGTGACAACCAGAGAAACTTACTCCAAAGTGGGGAGGGAGTTGCTGGCTGCCATAGCGACAGCCCATTCCAACATTATCTCTGTGCTCCTAGAGAAACTGAGAGTGACCATACAGACTGTAGGAATGGTTAGTTTTACTATCTCATAACTGTAGCTACTGCTATTATTTGTATAAATGGCTTAAGTGCTGAGTTTTGCGTCATGTGGTTTAGATGGCTCTGTACTTGTGTAAAGAGCTGCCTCTGAGTTTGTGGAAGCCGACGCAGGAGGAAATCTCTGTGATTGGAGCCTGGTTGCTCCAGCATCCACTGTCTGCAGTGGAGAACCGGCTGGCTTGTGTTATCCTGGAGGGTCTCAACTGGGGTTACACTCAGGTATTTAGAATTGTTTCTGAGAATTTTACCCACACACCTTTGAGTTTGGAAATGTCTGAAGTTTTATTGCTTTGCAGGATGGCTCTTTGGCTCTGTCCTCTGTCCTCCACAGTCAGGTGGCTCTGCTGGTGGCTGAAGCCTATCAGAAATACCTCACAGATAAACCCTACAGTGGCCTCATATCAGAGGGAATCAAACAGGTGACTCATTCTCACCTATCCTTCAGACTTGTACCTTCATGACTTGACTTGGTGTGTGTTTTCGTCCTTCAGGTGTCGTACCTCGCCAGCGTCCTTCGTTTGGGTGTGTCTCCTGAAGCGTCCTTTAGTCAGTGGGCATGGCAGCTGCTGCAGAGGTTGAAGCTCCACGGTAACGCCCAGAACCCTAAAGGAGCCTGGGCGGTGCCAGCTTTGGCAGCCAACCCACCTCCAGAGCTTACACATTCTCCCAGCATGCACCCTGTTCTCAGGGCTGTGAAAGCAGGCCTCCCTATTGGATGCTACCTGTCACTCGCCATGACAGCAGTGGGACATCGGTTTGTTTTCACACAAAGGAGCTAAGTAATAAGGGAAACATCCTTTCAATTTTGAATTATATTAAAATCATCTTTTCTTTTTTTGTTTTCAGACTGGAAAACTTTTGCACTGATGGAGTTGAGTTGTTAAAAGGTCTGATTCAGTCTCGCTACCTGAGAGCTGCTGTGCATCTGCTGGATAACATCCTGCCTCCCACCTACCCTCTGAGCTTCTACCTGCTCAACAACTCTCAGTAAGGCAGAAAAGTCTGTCCCACTTTGCTTCTAGGACCTTCCAAACTAACTTCATCTGTTATGTTCTGCCCTTTGACTCCAGGTTTGTGAGTTGTATCCAGCTGTTCTTGCAGTATGACAGCGTTTGCCCTCAAGGTGTAACACAACATGTCACACACCGAGTAGCACCACTGCTGACCGGAACCACTTACGGAGACAACGTCCGTCTTCTGAACAGCGTCATTCAGGTACATCATCACAGAGCGCACAGACTTCACAGCTGTCAGAAAATATTGTGATATATGAAGAACAACTTGTTGCAACTTTTTTATTGTGTTTCTGGGTAAATGTTTGCAATATATTGAGCAGGAACTTGTGATGTAGGTTTTACATTCTCTATATTTTCATCTGCTAGAAGACAAAATATTGAAGAGTTCAGTAACATTTTTAAGAGAAATATATTCTCATGCACTGAACTTGTAAAAACATTTGTAATTTAATCTTTCAGAGTCACGTTGTGGAAAGCTCTCGTCCCGGCCGTGTTGGAGCTGCTGCGGTTCTGGAGTTCTGGGTGGGGATTCTGACTCAGCAGAACCTTTGGTATCGAGACAAAACAGTCCTGTTCCTTATGGATCAGATCTGCTGCGCTGCCTTTATTCACCACCAGGAGGAATGTGTGCACAAACTCCTCTACCAGCAGCATAAGGTATTTATAACGTTTGATTTGTATAATTTACAGACTCTTCTGGGTCTAACAGACTCAGATCTTTGATTTAACTCTGCAAACTGCCTTTAGCAGAAAAATGAAGGTAAAACGCTCCAAACAGTTACACCAGTGAGCTTTGATTTGTTTCTGTTTTCATACTTCATACAGAATGCCCTAGGTTACCATGGTGATCGGAGTTTTCTCTCCTCTCTGGTTGGCTGGATTGCTGGAAATGCCACACCATCCTTCATCGAGGGCCAATCCCTGAGTGGAGAAGTAAGTTTTCCTAAAGCAATGATATGAGAGATGCAGTTGATCATATTAATAGAAAATCCCAGTCTGACAGCCCTCCTGTCTGCTGTAGGTTTGGTTTGCCTGGCTGGTGCTGAATATGGAGGGGATGTTTGAGCAGGAGTCTCAGCTGAGGCGATGTGTTGAACATGAGCTGCTGTCAGAGTCCAGCATCTCCCCAGATCAAGCCTTAAAGGTAAACATGTACTCAGATGTTCTGGAGTTCATTTAAGGAGACTGTTGGGTTATTAGGTGACTAATAGTGTGTCTGTGTGTGATCCAGAGGGCACAGCAGAGGCTCAAGCTGCCTGTAGCTCCATCTCTGCAGCGGCTGCAGGTTTATCGCTGGGCGTGTCAGGCTCTAGCCACCCCACCTGATCACCCCCTTCTTCCTCTCATCTGGCAAAAGTTCCTGCAGCTGTACCTCAGACAGCCTGGACCTGAGTATGGGTACGATGCACACTCGCATATCAAAATTCCTGTAGTCAGAGAAACTAGAGGGAGAATAAAACTGTCACTTAACAGGCTGGCTGCAGGGGGGTGTATTGGACGAAGGTTCTTCCAGACTTCTTCTCAGACTGCTCTACTTAAAGATCTGAGACTGAGAATACAAGAGGTGTCTGACTTCCACCATGTTGCCAGCCAGGCCCTCAGGGTACCCCCAATAAACACACCATCATCAGACACCCAGGGCGAGCCCACCACCAGTAACGCCCAAGCGGCTTACCTCACCTCTCCTCAGCTCCACTCAGAACTGGTCCGGTAGGCTACTGATGCTGACCAGGTCCATTAGAAACATTCCATCCTGTTTGAAAGAAAGTGTTAGTTTATTGATTCATTGCCTGCAGGTTGTTTGGTGTGTTTGCCTTGTGGATGGACGATGAGACTCTTCAGAAGCAGGAAGTGTACCTTCCCTCGCTCCCACCAGAGTATGAAGCTCACAAACTGGCTCAGGTCATGCAGCGGCAGCAGGTCAGCATGTCTTTATGTTTTGTGGGGATTTTTTGTGCCTTGATGTGATCAGAAATTTAAAAAACATGAGTTTTATATTATTTTTAAAGTCTGGTTTGCATAATAAGATATTGCTCAAACATTTTGCTGTTGTGTTGCAGGAACTTTGGCTGGAGTATATAGACCAGGAGCGTCTGCAGTTTGATGAGAGAGAGGTTTTGTCTCTATGGGAGAGGGTGCAGAGTGAGCCGACGTTCCTGCAGCCTCCGAGTCCAGGGTTCACGGACTACACCAGCCTCAACAATGGTGCAGGGCACAAATTATTCATTTAGATTTAAGATAATAACTGTAATCTCATATGTATAGAGATGTAGAGGTGAAGGTCAGGTGCACAAAACTGAATTCTGATGATCTGTTGCAAAAATACAGTAAATTCAGAAAATAACTGGAAATCTATTGGCCTTTTGACCTCTCCATGCAAACCCGTTTCATTCATTGAGATATCTCAGTGAGCCACATACAAGAGCTGGAGTTCTCATTAATAATGAACTGAGTTAAAGAACATCTGCTCCAGGCCAACAACTTGTTCAACAAGTAGGAGCTCTATTAGAAAAATCAATTACACGTCCCACAATTTCATCTTCTACACCCATTTAGAGATTATTTATTTATTGTAAAAACTTTGTACTAAACTATAAACATTGGAGGAAATGTGTCTAAATGTGCTCTGTCTGTCTTTATATTCAGCCAAAGAGCGTATCCTGTCCAACCTGCAGAAGCACCCAGTTCCCCTCCCAGTTCCTGGGCTCCAGGAGCTGAAGGCTCCAGTCCCTGATGTTCCCACTTCCTGTCTCACTGACTTTAAAGCTGCTGCTAAACTCTTAAAGCAGGACCTCAGCATTTTACAAGACCAGGCCAGGTTTATGTGGAGACAAAAACCTTTTTTTACAGACATTCCTAGATTCAGGCTGGTACTAAACTCCATCTTTGTTTTAGGGTTGCAGTTGCACGTGAAGCCCAGCAGGTAGCGATGGAGCAGGAGCTCCTGGAGAGCCTTCCTTTGAGTTTTAAAAACCAACCAGAGCAAATCAGCATGGCCCTGGAATGTAAAGGGAAGGGGGGACAGCCATGTCAGGGACCTGCCAACATCACTGTCACAGTGCGTCTAAGTTGCACTTTACCAAACCTCATCCCCATTTTATTATTTTAGTTTGGTAACTGGTGTGTTTGTGTGTGTGTGTGTCGCTGTGCAGTGTGAGCGCGTCCAGAGACAGGAAGCGGTGCACAGCCAGATCACATCACTGCGTAGAGACATCAAGAAGCTTCAGACTGACTCGATGGCTCCTCCACCTCAAAGCCTGGCCCAAGCTGCTGTTCACACTGAGAACTTTATAACGTCAGTAAAAACACATCCTCCTCCATCTCAATACCGATATATTAGAATTAGTGCTGTCATGCGATTAAAAAAATTGTGCGATTAATTAATTATGATCTGTAATTAATTAATCTAATTAATCGCATTTTTAATCGCATCTAAAGAAATGGCTAAAGAAATGGCTAAAAAGCCCTCCTCTTGAGTTATTGTCATTTAAATTCATTAAATGACTGTTTCAGACCAGTAGATTGATATAGAACAACATAAAGTGTCTTTCTGAAGTCATTTATTGTGTTTAACAGACTTGAACAGATTCAGTCCCAGTGCTTTACCATTACTTTGGTCAGTGGACTCAGTCTGCAGCAGCTCTGTTAACCCCTCATCTGATTTTAGTTTATGTTTTATCTGCTGTAAAGCACATTGTGTTGTTCTGCAGGAAATGTGCTCTGTGAATAAAGTTGATTTGATTTTCCACCAAGAATGAAATTTAAATTTCAAAGGGGGGGGGGGGGGGGGG
>SSNR01000235.1:35190-146919 GCA_006937965.1 Callopanchax toddi
CCCCCCCCCCCCCCCTGCCAACTGCTGTAGCTTTTCCAGAAGGAACTTCAAGGCATTCCTATAGGCCAGACTCCTGAGTCTGCAGAGAGTTCTCCTCCCTGAAGCACCTCCCATGGAAAGCATCCTCACCAGATACAGAAACCATCTTTCTTGGCTCCTTTTGGTGTGGAGGAGCAGCAACTCTAAACAGATCTCCTCTAGCCAAGCTCTAACCCCATCTCTTAGGATTAGTCCAGCCACTCTGCAGCCTTTTGTATTTGCCATCTCATTCTGTCAGTAATCACCCACAGATCATGATCATTTGGGAGCTGAAACATAGATTGATTTGTAAATTGGCAGCTTTGCCTGTGGAGTCTGCTCTCAGCATCTGCAGACTTTGCACCAGCCTGCCTCTTTTTCTCCTGCTCCATTCTACCCATACTCATGAACAAGACTCATTCCCAACCTGGCTCCAGACTTGAATGGGATGACCTACATCCCAGCTGCTTCGCACTTGGCTGCAAACCATTCCAGTGCTGGCTGGAGGTCAACAGGACATCATCCATAAAAAGCAGTGATGCAATCCAAAGCCCTTCAAATTGGAGATCCTCCACCCCTTGGCTATGTCTAGATATTCTGTTCATAAAGGCTCAGTTTATGGCATATTCCTTAAGTACTCTCCAAAAGATACCATGAAAAACCTTTTCCAAGTCTGAAGACTGGTTGGACAAACTCCCAGTGGTAAAGAGCTGCTCTGATGCTCCATGACTAGGATGATTGCTTTGTTTATGAATAATGCTGCTATTGTTTAGGCTGAAGTTATTCCTTATGTTCTGGTGAGCTGTACTGCAGAGTAATTTAACCGGCACCCACGTTATTGTTGTTACAAAGGTACAGTACAGTCCCTCGCTTCAAAAAGGAAGCTTTCACAAACAGCTTGAGAGAGAGAGTGAGAGAGAGAGAGAGAGGGAGTAAATTGAGTGAAGTGCTTCTATGAGTGTACTTACATTTAGCATCCTTATTTGACAGTGTCTGCCAAGAAAAAACCTGTCCTCAGGCAACAGTGGTCTCTATGGTTACAGGACGAGTGAAGTGAGAAAAGAGATAGAGGGTTGGGGGATCTGAGGCTCATATGACAGAGAGGAGAGGAGGTGGGATGCTTTCACTGCTGGCTCTTCCTCCATCATCTGATGTCTCTCACCATTTACTCAACCATCTGTTCTGCTGTCTCTCAGCTCCGGTGGTGAGGTAAGACACTGAAGTGGTTTAGAGCCAAGTAAAAAGTTGCTAATAAATAATAGTCTATCAGGATGTTACACCTCATGTGAAACACACAGCCTGTGTACTTATCCACGTGCTCGGAGGACTCGTTGCTGAGACTGTATTCCTGGCAGACACATCACTGTCTGGCAGATTCCTGTGTCACCATGGAAACCCAGCATCAGGTCAGGAATAGCTGTTCCCAGACTGTTTCAGTGCACACTCAGCATCAGAGCACCACATTGATGAGCTCACATCGGTCAGCATGGTCATTAAAATGCAGACATAAAAAACACAGGTTATTTTAATGAGTTAGAATTGATTTTTTAACCTGTGTGTTGATTTGATACTGATGTGTCACTTCATCCATTCATCCCTCAGTGCATTTCAGCGTGTTTCAGGAAGACATGTTGAGCTAAAAGTCGACGCCAAACCAGCACACACAGGAATGTCTCCTCACAGCAACAGCTAAACTAAACAACACAACTTCTACATACCTAATTAGTTTTGGATGTAAATCTTTAACATAAGAAACTGTTCCCCGTCTGTGTCTGTGTGTGTCAGACAGACTCACTTTTCTCACACCTCCACACCGGTCCAATGACTCAAACTTAACTTAACCTTTATTTCAGTTCTTCCTCTTATTGGCCAATCAGAGCAGGAGCGTTTCACCCTGCTGAGTGTACCTTCCTGTGCTCTTAGAGATAAAAGTCATCAATAATGACTCAGACCTTCACCAGGGGCGTAATAATGTGATATTTTATGAAAGGCTGGACAGGCTGATTGTTGTGGATCAGCTCAGGACTCAGGAGAAATACTGAAATATCTGTCCTCAGGACGAGATGTACTTTCTGTTGTTTTAAGGAACAAACCCCCCTGTTGTAAATAACAGATGTTGTTCAGAAAGTCTATAGATTGTGAATCAGAGCCTCAAAGGTTGCCTGTTGTTAAAATAAGATTTTAACCAAAACTAGTGGCAGGATGATAAAAGAAATCAAAATCTTTAGACTTTCAAGAAGGAAAAAGGTGATTTATGCTCCATCTATTTGGAACATGTAGTCATTACATTGTTTTCCTGAAGGTAATAATTATGCAAGAAAATATAAAAGCCCAAAAAAATTCCTCAAATTGTTTATAAGGCTTTATTACGTGAATATTGTCACATAAATGTAAAGAAAATAAACACGGTGTGAAATGTGTAACTATGTGATGACCCTAATGATAATAAACAGTTGTGCATGTACTCTCTCTCTCTGGAGCAATGCTTTTTCCCTTTTTTTTAAATCAGAATTAAAGGTCTAAAGGGGGAAAGCTGTTAGTTTGTTGAGCTCCTTCTGGAAGCTGAGCCAGGAATTGGTTGGTTATTTTAGAAGAACAGTCTGAACTACCTCAGAGCTCAGGGAGGTTATTCCTGATCTTTATGTAGGTGATTTATTTTAAATATCTCATTCTAAGATGTCAGTGTTGCATGATGTGAGGTGTGTGTTGGAGATGTGTTGATTTGATATGTAGGATGTGATTCAATGGTCTGCACGAAGATAGATGATGAGGGTGTGTGAGGAGTCATCACATGACTCAGCGGTGTGTGTGTGTGTGCGTGTGCGTGTACCAATCCAGGCACGAGGCACGACCATTGACAATCACGCGTATGGACACGAACACCTACTTTTTTTTCCCTTTCATAATAATAATAATAATAATAGCCTAATAATTCAGGCTATAAGCCTGCCTTCCTGCTCCCTGTCCAGTCTTAAGGGAACCAAAACCTCAGACTCTTTAGTCCCAGTCTGACTCGTTATTCCCAGTCAGAGCTGGTGCTGGAGAGCAGATCTGGGACCTGACCCTGAGGAGGAGGAGGAGGAGGAGGGTCTGTTCTGGATTTCAGGCGGAGGTCCAAAACCGGACAGAGCAGCTCGGTAAGAAAAATGCTTTTTCATGTCTTTTTGTTGCAGATCGTAAAGTTTACATGTTGGATCAGGAAAGTTCAATCACTGCTGGGAACTGTAGTTCTCCAATCAACATAATGGATTATTTGTATTCTGATTGGTTCTCATAGCTCCTCGATCCTGTGGAGTATAAAGCCCACAGCCCCGCTGCTTTCACACGGTTCAGGTTTAGGGGGTCTGTCTGACTCTGGCGGTATGGGTATTTGTCCGAGGCTTTCCGGTGAAACGTCAGTCGTATAGTGTTTGCTCACCGGTTATTTCCGAGCTCGTGATTCCGCCGGTCCGGCTTCCTGACGTCAGTTTTTAAGGATCCAGCAGAGCCGGAGCGGCGGGCAGACAGCAGGGCTGAAGGAAGAGAGGAGAGGAGAGGAAACACTGAAGAAGAAGATGATCTGATTCCTGCTTTAGAGAGCATCCCGGTAGGCTTTGGCTTCATTTCTTTGACTGATGAGTGTATTTCTAATAAATCGGGAAACCCCGACAGCTGGTTCAAATCGTCAGGTTTTATTCTGAGTGCTGCTGTGTTAATCTGTCTGCAGCATACAGTCAGCGGTACATATTATTATAGATGAAGGAGCGTATTTCCTCCTGGCCGTGCTCTCTGGAGATGGTTGTGTCCTGCTCATTGCAGTGCCTTTGTGAGAAGGTTTCTCCTCTGTGGGTCTGAGCCCAGCAGAGGTGCAGACTCTTCATCAGCACGATTTACAATCGTAATCCAGTTTAAGACTTGAGGAGTGAATGACCAGCCAGGCAGAGCTCATGTGGAGGCACCGGGTTAGAAAAAGCAGATGTAGGGGGATTCCTCTGCACTCCATCTCAGGCTACATCAGCACCGCCACATCACCATAGCAACAGTTAGACAAAGCAGCACTCTGTGTTCCCAACATATCACTTATTAGACTTCACAAAAGCCCAGAGGAGACTTCCTGAGTACCCTTTGCCAGGTTTTATATAAAGGTCTGGGCATCATCTGTCTCAGAGGAGTATTATAAGACTTACAGATGTCTTCTTTCTCATAGTGACTGAACGCAGCCTGAGCTGAAGAGGGGCCTCTGAGTCCTAAGAGTGAAGGGACATGGGGAAGGATTACTACAAAACCTTGGGAATCCCCAAGGGATCCAACGAGGATGAGATCAAGAAGGCCTACCGACGAATGGCGCTCCGCTTCCACCCTGACAAGAACAAGGATGCCAACGCAGAGGAGAAGTTCAAGGAAATCGCAGAGGCGTATGAGGTTCTCAGCGATCCCAAGAAAAGGGTCATCTATGATCAGCTGGGAGAGGAAGGTGAGGAGGAGGAGGAGGAGGGTTCTATCAGGTCCTGACTGTCTGGTAAATGAGTGAACGTTGAGGTTCTGTGTGTGAAGTTAAACAAGCACAATGAGCAGATCTAATGTTACAGCCACTAATAACCCTCCTAATGTGTGTGTGTTCAGGTGTGTGTGTGTCTAATCGCTTACAGTTTAGTGTGATGTGTGTGTGTGTGTGTGTGTGTGTGTGTGTGTGTGTGTGTGTGTGTGTGTGTGTGTGTGTGTGTGTGTGTGTGAACTCACAGACGGATGGCTCAAGATCATCATGTGGTTGGGATAAGAATAGCAGTGACTGCTGTAGTTTGCGTTTGTGGGTGTTTTGTACTTGTGTTTGTGTGATGGAGTGACCTCCACCAGCAGCATCGTTGGAAGATGATGCTGTGGGATTCTTCTCACCCACGTCAGCTCCACTCTTATCTCTGCTTTTACCAAATCTCAGTTTTTTCAACAGGATCCTGAGTCTGGTTTTTGAGTTTGGTGTGTGTTTGAGAGAGAGTGCGTGTGTGTGTATCCATGTTCTTATCCCTGTTGTCTCTTCCAGGTTTAAAGACCGGAGGCAGCAGCTCTTCAGGTGCTCCTGGCAGCTCAACGTACCACTACACTTTCCATGGAGACCCCCATGCCACCTTTGCATCTTTTTTTGGTGGCTCCAACCCCTTTGACATGTTTTTTGGCTCCAACCGCAGCCACAGCCGCTCCAATGGTTTCTCTTTCCACAATGAACACAGCAACGGCGCAGAGCAGGACACAGAAATGGACGAGGACGACCCCTTTGCACATTTCGGAAGGCAGTTTGGTTTTCCAGGTGGGATGAACAATGGATTCCCAGGTGAGGGCCGTCGGCGGAGGGGAGCACCATCAGAGCGTTTGGGGACCGGCCGTAAACAGCAGGATGCTCCTGTGGTCCACGAGCTGAAGGTCTCTCTGGAAGAGATCTTCCACGGCTGCACCAAGCGTATGAAGATCACCCGCCGCAGGCTGAATCCTGATGGGCGGAGCATGAGGACGGAGGACAAGATTCTAAACATTGTCATCAAGAAGGGTTGGAAGGAGGGTACCAAGATTACGTTCCCAAAAGAGGGGGACGAGACCCCTGAGAACATTCCTGCTGACATAGTCTTTGTGCTTAAAGACAAAGGGCATGTCCACTTCAGAAGAGATGGTTCCAATATAATCTATAACTGCAAGATAAATCTGAAAGAGGTGATTCTTTTGATTTCTTCTCCATCTTTTATGTTTTATTTGCACTTATTTGGGCTGTAGATCAGTTGATAATTCCCAGTCATTCCCACTGATTTTCAGTGAATCAGCCAGACAGAAACTGACTGCATTCATGGGGCTGGAGAAATTCAGAAGTGAGCAGAGACACATGACTGTAATTTAATATGTCTGGCTAGGATGTTATGTGTTTGTATATTTGTGTGGTTGTTGCTGGTGAGCAGGATCAGTAGCAGCAGCGTTTCTGTCACCGTGGTGTGAGAGAAGCAGCAGGAATGTGGTGTCCTCGTGTGACGGACATGAAACCACCTCCTCACTTGTTCTGCGCAGCTGCAAATCATACACCCAATGCATCACACAAACGTCCCGTTCTGAACTCACACGCACCCTCATCTGTATCTTCAATTTGCAAACTCATTCAGTCAAAGATGGATTGTAGTGTAGCGGGGGTGCTATAATTGAGACTGTCAGGCCATTTAATTGGCTGCTCCTACAGACCCAGGGCAATGGGTGCAGCACGGCTTTAATGTTTCTAATAATGTTACCACTGCAGTTCACATGGTCGACCTAATGGCCGGTGTTCTTGGAGTGTCAGAGGTTTCAGTGGAGCTCTTTTGTTCTCAGTTTGAGCTCATTTTGGAATGTTTTCACGTAAAGCTCCAACGACTTGCAAATCACCACATAAGTCATGCACCGAAGTGTGGCTTCACACTCTGCAGACTTGATTATATTAGTTTGTTGAGTCATGTTAAGCAGGAGATGGCGCTCAATCAAACCTGCACCGTGATTAAGTTTGCACTGCAGAACTCCCACACAGCTCAAATCTTCTCCTCTTACCACAGAAAGATAAGAGACTTAAGTCTGATGGAGCTCAACGAGAGACGGGGGAGAGAAGGGGAGATGAGGCTGGGGTGGGGGGTATATCTGGGGAATATTAGGGAAGTGGGTCAGAAGATTTCGTTTCCAAAGCAAATAGGAGCTCATATTGCAGTGCTCCTTTCTGCTCTGCTTTCTCAGAAGATGTAAACTAAATGCTGCAGTAAAAACTGGACAAAATGCATTACACAACCTAATACATACTGGAAAACACAGCATGCAATGCATCAACAGATATTACAGCTTCACCAAGAGGGCTGTATAAACATTCTGCTGGTCTAAGGGTCTAAACTTAGCAGTGGCTGAGACATATTGATGTTTGGGAGATTAATCTGTCATGTTTTAGCTTTTGGAGGCAGATATTTGGTTGCTCGGTTTTGCTTTTTGCCAGAAGCATGCCCCAAATGAACACTCTGAGCTTAGTGCTGCCAGTCTAGTCTGACCATGATGTAAATCTCCTGGGAGACTATTTTCAGCCCTCCAGTGTGTGATGGCAGTGAGAAGCAATAATTGCAGAGATTCCCTCAAACCAAACTGTATCTGAAGCTAAAGGAAGGTACAGCATGGTAAAAATGAAGCCACTGCAGCAGCGTGCCCCATCATCTGATGCTGTGTGAACTGTAGCTGTTGGCCACTAAAGCCAAAGTGGAGGGAAATGACTGAAAATGAGATGCATTCATGGCAGCATGGCACAGACCTTGTGTGGAGTTTCTAGGTTTATGATGACTTTAATGGATTCTAGAATTTGGCCACCAGAAATCTACAGAGTGATCTTTCAAACATAGCAGAGAGTGTGTGTGTGTGTGTGTGTGTGTGTGTGTGTGTGTGTTTGTTTGTTTGTGTCTCTATGGCATTGTTGTCTGAGCTGAGGCTTATGTAATCAGTGATCAGCTGGCAGTGTGTCGAGCGTCATGGCAACCTGTCTCTGTGTGTAAGGCTTGTGTTTGTCAATGGAAGGCTGAAGAACTCTGAAGCAGCTCCTCCGCTCCACCCAAACGCCTAAGGTCCACTAAGTTTGAAGATGATCTCGGTCCCACCTATAAGCTCCGAGTGAGGGTGTGAGATATTTTATGTCCTTCTCACACACATGTGGTCCAAGAAATCAAAGATGCTGTGGCTGCTGTGGTCCTAGTGCAAGGTGTGTTCAAATGTGTTATTGTGGCAGTTGTGTTCTATTAATTTTTTTCTAGGATTATAAATGATACCACTTTAGCATAAGGGTTTACTGTAATGTCAACATGAAGGGGAAAAAAGATCATCAGAAATGTTGTGATTATAACGTCAAAATGTACAGCTCAAAAATTAGATTATCGTGAAAAACATCAATATTTTTGTCATTAAACTCATATGTAATAGATTCATTACATAGGTGAACTAATTCCAGCCTTTATTTATTTATGTTAGTACTAACTTTATAAAGCTTTTATTGTAACGCTATATATATATATATATATATATATATATATATATATATATATATATATATATATATATATATATATATATATATATATAACACATTTATACACATTTTTAAATGTTCATGATGATTTATTGACAAATGTTAACATTCAATCTTTATATGCCAAATTGTGACTAAATTATACACAATCTATCAATTAAACAGAACGATATTTCACCTGTCCATTTCCTAATTATTAATGAGCAGAAATCAATGGCAAAATATTTCCCACAAATCTAAATGATAAATACCACTAAAACTTAAGAGATGCACAGTCTAGTTGTGAGGGCTGGTGCTGATTTCTGATTCTAATACAGTATAGACAGCACAGACCAGTCAATACCAGTTCTGGATGATTTTGATTTATCTAAAAGAAATTATAGTTATATTTAGTTTCTTTTTCAACTTCAGTTTAAAGGTCTCCAATAACAACATTTATAAGTAATAAAAAGGCAGTGCAGATCAGCTTTTAATAGCAAAGAAACTCCAATAAAAAGAAGATGAGGGAGGAAGGAGTCTGAAGTCCACTGTGTGTTATACTGACTTCAGATTTGATTATGTATTTCAGTCACTCTTTAGATTTCTTGTCTCACTCATCTGAACTCCACTATTCTGATTCAGAACCATGTGCTCGTCTACCATCTGTCTCCCTTCACACCTGACTTCTTATTTGTACAGATTTTTGTGTAACAGTTGATCTTCTAGTCTGAAAATATTCATTGACTCAGAGATGAAGGTTGAAACAGTCACATCCATTTGGTGTAAATTTGGTGAATGATGCTGTCTGGAAAGCCTGAGAACCACGTGTCTCTATAGTCTGACTGGATTCATGCAGCACTGCGATAAGGAGGACACACAAGTCTGTGTTTGTGTGTGTGTGTGTGTGTGTGTGTGCGTGCGTGCATGTGCGTGCGTGCGTGCACACAGGCAGGAACAACTGTGTGGATCTGACAAGCCCTCCAACTATTTACGAGCTCAGCCGATTCCTGCCTCACTTCATTAGCCCAAGATATGAGAGCGTTGCTAAAATTAGCCTCCTGTGCAATGTTGACACACACACACACACACACACACACACACACACACACACACACACACACACACACACACACACACACACACACACACACACACACGCACGCACACAGACCTGAAAACTTCTCCCCTGCCAAGTTCCGAATGTTCCTGTTGCAGAGGCTTTTCTTCACACTCTGCGGTGCTGAACTCTGCTAAATGATTTGTCAAAAGGAAGACACTGTCTGTTGATCTGTCACACACAAACCACACAGAAAAAAGGTTGTCTCATGATGACGTGCTGTCAAGATAAACTCTGGTTTTATCTCATGGAAACATTAAGTCACTGAGGTATTCATGGCTTCATCAGATCACTTGTTCCAGAGACATTAACCCTCTCTCTGTCCTCTCTGTTCCAGGCGCTGTGTGGCTGCACTGTTAGTATTCCCACGCTGGAAAATCGTGTCATCTCTCTCCCCTGTCATGACATCATCAAGCCAGGAACGATGAAGCGGCTCAGAGGGGAAGGCCTGCCTTTCCCCAAGAACCCGTCTCAGCGCGGTGATCTCATCGTGGAGTTTTCTGTCCGTTTTCCTGACAGAATCCCACCTCAGTCCAGAGAGATAATCAGACAGCACCTCCCTCAGTCATAGACACACACCTCTGATTTTCTACCAACAGAACAACACATGGAACACATAAAATTACCCATGATGCTGCTGTAGCATCGCCCTTCTCATGTCCTGTGTCAGTACATGCAGCACAGATAGTTTTATGAACTTTAATGCAGGAGAATGAAAAATGCCAGCAGGTCAGGCAGGATCAAGATTGAATTTATCCATATTTGTTTTGTCCTTTGACCCGAACACACACACACACACAGGGACACACATTAAACATTCAGAGAGGTGCTGATGAGGGCTCAGCACAACTGTGGCTGTTACTGGACTTTATTTTTTAACAGTTTTTTAAAGATTTGTGAATGGTTTTATAAGCTGTCCAACTCTGATCCTCGTCTTTTTGTGAAAGGAGGAAATTTGACGTATTTTTTAAAAAACAACATGTTGCCCCCTCAAGTTTTAACCCTCCAAAAGTGTTCAAATATAATTTTTTTAATTATTATTATTTTTACTTTGAGTGTACTTGAGATTCCGTTCACTAGAGCATTATGCTTCAGGTCTGTAAGTTCTTTAGTATGATCAGCTTTCCCCAAAATGAGTTCCCGCTTAAAGTCCTGCATTGCATTACGATTTCTATTAGCTTATCTGTACTGAAATGAAAAATCTAGGAATGACAATCACACACTGTAACAGCAGCATAAGCTTGGACATCACAATCTGTTTGCAACAATGGGTGCTTCTCCCTTCTGAGCTGCTCGGCTGCTAATAACTGAATAGCCTGGCTCAGTTTCTAAGGGACGCATTGGTGCCTTAGCCCAGAGTCCTCTCACACATGTGAACACAGGTCACACTGTAATATCTAAATACAAACAGCCATGTTTAGTGCACAACAAACAATGACCTGTGCAGTTTACTGTACTGCGATTGGCCAGGACAGTTTCTGATGAGGGATTTGAGACCAAGCTGAGGATTTTTGTCAGTTTCTTTCATGTAAAGTATTTTAAAAGGAAATGAGTAAATGGCTTTATCTTTTAAAGTAAATAACGCTGACAGAGCCTGCTTTGCTGTGTCTATTTTTCTCTCTTGTGGCTTTTTGAAGGCCATGTCTTGGTGCTAATGTGAGCGGTGCCAAAAATAAACCACACTGGTGATTGCTTTTTGGTGTCATCTTTGTGATTCATAACAGCTTCTTGCTTCTGTAACATCTGTACCTTGAACTTATATTCAGCTGGTGGAAAACTGTAAAAACTGTCACAGCTTTAGGGGCAGGAGGTTTCACCCCTCAGCTCTTCCTACTGTACTGTACAGCAATGACAAGATGTATGTTTGAGCATGGATTATACAGGAAACTCTTCTAGGTCATATATATGTATTTTATTTCATGCAGAAATCTTTTAATTCATTATAATTACCTTTATGTTGTAAAGATGCTGACAAAACACTGAGATGATGATGAGACTTGAATGTGGGTTTGTCTGAGTGTGTGATTGTTGTCCTGACTCTTAAAGCCTCAGAGGACTGTGGCTGCAACCAGAGAGCTGCTGCTGAAAGACTCACTGTCACTGCTTAGCTGCATTTGACAATATATTTATTAACTTTTAATAATGGAACCAATAAACCAAATGTGTGAAGTAAAGTTTGTTTGTTTGTGTGTTTGTTCTTTATCATCTAAAATGACTTTGCACATCTCAAAAAAGTGATCTTAGTGAGTCAGAATCACAGGTTTATGCAATGATCAGGTCTTACGTTTATTCTGAAGAGGAAAATCCTGGAAATTTAAATTTATTTAGCTCTCTGATTCTCAGCTAGGGGATATGTTTTGATTCCTTAACATAAAGATGAGTATAAAATGAATGATTCCGTGTAAATCTGATGATATCTGGGACATTTTTGTGCAGCATAATCAGCTTTCTATGTATTTCTGGATTTTTTGATATTTTATATCTCTACATCAATTGGAATAGAGCTGTTTTTTAATGGTTAAAATTAAGAGAAGCCTCTAAGCTGGTGACCCAAATGCAGAGGCTGAAAGCTTTAATTACAGCAGGTCCAGGTTTAACTTGCAGCCTTTGGCTTCTTGCTGCACAGTATCCAAATTTTTCTGCTTGATTTCCAACCCACTATCATTTTTCTACCTTAAATAAGAGCAGTTAGTCAATCATGTACTGTATATACTGGAATGTCATTTGTTCAGTAAAATCTAGAACAGAGAATCTAATCTTCAAAGCTGAGGAGATGTCCTTCATTTAATCATGGGATACATGTTTGGTTTGGACATTTTCTATCAGTATGCTCCAGATAAATTCACAGACAGACTTTGATCAACTTGTTAAAATTCAGTTGGACACTCAGACCTCATGTGACTGCTGAAAAATCTATAAAGAGCAATTTAAACAGAAGCTTCGACTGAGAAACGTCTCCTTTCGATCTCGTTTGAGGATTTTTTTTGCATGTACTAGTCTGCAGGTGCATGATCAGGTCAGTATCTAATTAGACTTAGATCACGTGAAACTGCTGTTAGGAATGTGGTGTCTTTGTGACTAGTAGCATATAGCTGTATCAGCCATTTCCAGCAGGTGTGGGGTTCACAGAGGGTTTATTTATCAGCTCAACAGTTCTGCTTTGAGGCTAGAAAAACAACTCACAATAAGTGGGTCACCAAACACTTCATTTGCCTGCATGTATAATGACTTCTGTTCTGTTACTGGCTTTTTAAAGTGTGGAATAAACTGAAAAATACACAACCCCAGCTGCAGGGCTGAGTCAATGAATAGAGTATTAGCAGTGGTGACTGGACGTCCACTGTGTCCACTACAAAGGGACACCTCACACAGTCCTGTCTTTCCTCCATCAGGTCCTCAGAGCTGAAACATGACCATGTTTGTGACTCTCTTATCTGGGCAGAGGATGCCCATTATTGGACTCGGGACATGGAAGAGTGCGCCAGGACAGGTAGCAATACACACACACACAGGTGATTTAGATTAGGTCCAGCCATGTTTTTATGGATATTATTAGTGTCTGATTGGACTTCCAGGTGAAGCAGGCGGTGCTGGCAGCTTTAGAGTGTGGGTACAGACACATCGACTGTGCTGCTGTTTATGAGAACGAACAGGAGGTTGGAGACGCTCTGGCTCTGTGGGTCAGTCCA
Organism: Callopanchax toddi; assembly: GCA_006937965.1. Lineage (NCBI taxonomy): Eukaryota > Metazoa > Chordata > Actinopteri > Cyprinodontiformes > Nothobranchiidae > Callopanchax > Callopanchax toddi. The sequence goes on from SSNR01000235.1 coordinate 48,026, forward strand.
AGAAAGGTAAGAAGCTTTAGCTATACTTCATTTTTGTGTGTAATGTCAAAGTCCATTTAGTAGTTTCAGAGCTTTTAGCATCATCAGTCATCCAAAATATTTTATTTCAGCTTGATTTTATTCTAAATATTAATGGTAAAATGGTAAATGGTAAACCATTTTACCATTTAAATATTAAAACATGAAAAGTCTCAAGAGTCACTAAACTGTTTTGGCTCTTTGACACTATGATTTAAGTCAGAATAATACATGAATGAACCAAAACTTAAAGGCATACTCAGTAGCCAGGTAAACAATGTAGCTTTTAACGTTTTTTTTAGCCTCTTAACGTTCCAACATAGTATAGCCATAAATATATTGTGGAGACTAAAAAAACCCCGAAAGAAATCAATAAAGTAGTTGTCCCGCAGTTCTCTAAAAACGTCAGCCAATCCTATCGTTCGGACCGAACGATAGGATTGGACACTCCAGCTGTCTGTCTGCCGCATTTCTGCACCGCTTGGATTGGCATTAATCCGCCCGGACACATTTTCCGTCTGAACATCCCGGAAGTGAAAGGAGGACAGAATTAGCGAATTAGCCGTCGGTTAGAGCTTCCATTTTAAGATAAAAATACCAGAGTCCCCCCAAAAACACCTTTCAGCTATCAGAAAACTAAAATCGTTTGGAGGTGTAGCCTCACCAAATAGGCTACATCCTCTGACCTTTGACCTCTGTTGACCATCACAACAATAATCCATCTTTTTCCCAATAACTTGGAATACAATTACTCTTGGATTATGTTTAACCTGAATCAAGATCCCTACAGGTGTCCTACTGTCCACTTTCAAGTGTCCATCTCCCAGATGACCTTAACTGGACACTAACTGGTCTAATAAAACACTCTCTGTAAAGGAGTCTCTTCTTTAACACCAAATGACTGGTGTTCCAACTGTAATCTCTTGTTTACAGAACATTCTCTGGTTGTTCCTGTTCAGGGTCACCTACACACTCACACCCAAAGTGTTATAATGCTTCTCTGCTATTTTCAAGCATTTTCTACATTATAATGTGAGTGTTAACGGGCGGAAGTCATGTGACTTGGTAACTCCCTCACAGTCCCTTGTCCAATCAGAACGATTCACAACTCCACTAACTCAGTTCCGATTAGTACACTTAACATCTTCTGATTGGTTAAATTTAAGATAACTCGTCTCAAAACTAATACTCAGTTCCGGTACGAGTCAGTCTTGTCTTGTCTTGACAGTCTTGTCGAGTCTTCATACAGTCTCAGTCTTGGTCTGAGCTACAGCCTGAAAGCAGTCAGAGCTGCTATGCTGCTATCTTAGCTGAACCTTCATCAGCTTTGAACAAGGCCTCTCGTCTCTCCCTCACCACGGAGCTGATCAGAAATGACTTCAGCATGCCTGCTGAGATGCCTCCCTTGCTGACCGGGACGTATCCACGGACTGTCCGGCGAGGTCCTCGGCGGCCACGCCTTCCAGGACCACCACTCCGAGTCTGGGGACTCCAGCCTCAGCTCGTGGAGAAACCAACGCCTGCCAGATCTAGGAGCGTCCACCTTTCAGTGAGCGAACACCACTTTCTGATCGAGAGGTTTGCTTTGATAAAGCTTAATTCTTCCAAACTAAATTAAGCCAAAACTAAATCCCATTCCAAACTCAGATTAGCCTAAACTGACTCTTAAAGTCACAACTAGGTTAACTAAATTAACTAACTTCCCTAGTCATTAAAACATATGCTACGGTCCGTTAAAACTCACAATTAAACTATCTTTAACATCCTCAACATGTTTAAGAATATTAATTGTGTTTACATCAAACTTTCAAACTGTCTTATCTGTCTGTGTTCTTAGGTTTTTCAAATTAAACGATTGTTCAATCTTTATCTGCCTCAGCTTCACGTTATTAATAAGGTATTTCAATTCACTGTACTCTTTCAAAGAACCTAGATACCTTCAATAAATATTAGCTATTATCAGGGTTAAATGACAGTTTATCACTTTTCATTATAAACCAAAAATAAGCTAATGTTATCTGAAGAGGATGTAGTTAAAATAACTAATAGTTATTTCAAAACGCTACAGAGGTGAAAAGAGGAAAAGCTGGGGGAACAGTGAAGTTAGACTCTGCATTGTTATCGTCGCAAAACGGGGTCCCATCCCGGGGGGAGGCTGGCTTATGGATTTTACCCGACGGGAGGGGTGAGTGCACAGAGTCGTGTTTCTGTAAACTAGCTAGCGAGCAGTGTTGGGAGTAACTAGTTACAAAGTAATTAGTTACAGTAATATGTTCCTTTTTTGAGTAACTAGTAATATATTAACATTACTCTTTTAATGTAAAGTAATATATTACTAGTTACAATTTGAGTAACTTACTAGTTACAACACCCCACCCCCCAAAAGACATTTGCCAAGGAGTTGGATGAGACGTGTGTTGCTATGGAAACGGAGCTGAAGAGAATATTTGAAGCCCAGGAGTTTCAACAGCTGATGTATGGACTGACATTAATAAAATATTATCTAGAATTGACTGTAGTTTAATAAAACAGTGAGAAAAATACAGTATTTTCTGGTGTCATTCTTGTGGTAAATGTAAATTGATCAGTTATAGTATTTTAGAACACCGTCACATAAGATATTTTGCCAAAAGTAACTAAAAGTAGTGTAACTTAGTTACTTTTTGGGGACTGTAATATGTAATATAACTATATTACTTTTTTTTTTTTTTTGCTGTAACTAGTAATATTAATGTTTTTTAGTAGTTTAGTTTTAAAGTAACTTACCCAACACTGCTAGCGAGACCTCGTTTGTTTACCTGGCTACTGAGTATGGCTTTAACAGAAAATACACATTTTTTATAAAGTTATTTAGGCTTCCTTCCAACAAATTACTCCATCTGGTGACAGTTCTGGGATGGGTTTAAGATTAATGATAGGTGCAGCTGCAGTCAGGAAAGGTGCAGAATATTCAGCCAATTCATCTCTTTCAGATCATATTTACAGAAATTTCTCTCTGTTGGTTTTCATTTGTCCTCCTAACCTCAGGCTCTACAGCGTGATGACGTTTTTGTGACATCCAAACTTTGGAATACCAAACATGACCCAGAGGATGTTGAAGAGGCATGCAGGAGCAGTCTGGCCCACCTGGGTCTCTCCTACCTGGATCTTTACCTCATGCACTGGCCTACAGCCTTTCAGTGAGTGGATGCTCAGTAATATATTGTGTTTACCGGTATCTGGCCTAGAATCAGTGTAAAGGTAAAAACCATGTGGATGTTTCAGGCGGGGTAAAGAGCTAAGGCCTCGGGGAGAAGATGGCAGTATCTGTTTCTCCAACACACACTACAGAGATACTTGGACAGCCATGGAGAAACTTGTAGATAAAGGTCTTGTTAAGGCTATAGGACTGTCCAACTTCAACGCCAGACAGGTTGATGACATCATCAGTACAGCAAGACACAAGCCTGTAGTGAACCAGGTACAAACATACACAACTCAACACATAGTTGATAACTGTCAGACTGCCCCAGGGCAGCTGTGGCTACAGGTGTCTGTCGTAGTTTACCACCACCAGAGTGTGAATGAGTGTGTGAATGAATAATGCAACTCTGTGAAGCGCTTTGAGTAGTGGAAAAAGCGCTATAAAAATCCAATGCATTATTATTAACTAATCAAAAGATCAGAGGAAAAGATCAGGAAGCTGTAACTGATGTATTACACCACAGGTGGAATGCCACCCATACTTGTCTCAAATGGACCTCCTGACACATTGCCGGTCAGTTTTATGTTCATGTAACATACAATACCACTCCTCTTTGAGATCTGAGTAATTAAAGTAACCTTGGTACATCTCCAATCATGCTTACAATTTTGTCTCAGATCAAAGGCGATTTCTGTGACAGCTTACAGCCCTCTGGGCAGCAAAGACAGGCCCTGGGCTTCTCCTGATGAACCTAATCTGCTCGAGGATCCCCGGCTGGGAGCCATCAGCCAGAGATACCACAAATCTCCTGCCCAGGTCATACTCAGGTAAGATGGGAAACCTCAAAAGTAACCCACCTGCCTGATTACTTGCTCAGCTCTATAGTTAAAACCCTGTTACACGGCCCTGCAGGTGGAACATTCAGAGGGGCATAGTGTGCATCCCCAAAAGTGTGACACCCTCCAGGATCCAGCAGAATCTGAATGTGTTCGACTTTTCCCTGTCACAAGAAGACATGAAGCTGATCGACTCCTTTAACTGCAATATGCGCTTCATTAATCCAAAAATTGAGGTGAGTCGATATCAACAAGCCTTGTAAACTTCTCTACCTCACAGCCAGCCTTTCAATTTGAAAGCATTTCCACAATGACCAACATGGTCACTTTCTCCTGGAAAAGTAATGCTTTTATCACTGCTGTTCTCTTAACTGATTTTGATTTAAATGTGTGTATTTTTTCCTCAACAGATAGATGGCAAGAAAGTGTTACGAGATGCAAAACATCCTCATTTCCCCTTCAATGATCTTTACTGAGTCTACAATCAATATGTACTTTTTGAAGATGTTAACCTGAAGTGGAATGTAATGTTTTTGATTTTCTCTTAAAGTGACTACATTCTAAAAATGAAAAGTAACTTTAATTACTAGAATCATGATAAAAGCTAAATCTATTTTCTGTCAATCTCAGTGACACTGTGTGGTCAACAACAGAACTGCCTCTCAGCTAAATGAAGACAACAGATGGAGATGACTGCATGCTGGGGTTTTCTCAAAGTTTAGACCTAATCACAGTGCAAATGTTTGTCATTTTCTGTCTGTGTCTAAATAAATTAGTTTCCAAAATCTGATAAAATGTCACTTTATTGATTAAATAAAGACAGCAGTTAACGCCTACATTTAGTGAAATTTTATTTTCAACAACATAACCTTGACAAATTTGTAATACGTTATATGCTACTGTTTATTTTAAAAAAGAAAAAGTCATCAGCAATGTTTAATTTTTTTCCAGACTCTAGCATTGAATCCCATTACTATAGCCATTTGTTTTAATTTTTTTGTTGTTTTTATTTGATATACTGAGATCGAGGCCACTCAAAAAATATGCCAACCCCCCCCATACCCCATATATCTGAGGGAAATTTTTCAGCAAACACTCCTCTTTCATTTCCAACTTCCCATGTCCCCACCTACATCAAAGTCAGGGCAAACCAAGTGGCTACATGCTTTCTCCAAGGAAAATTATACAAAAAGAAAATGGAAAAAATAAACACATTAAAGAAGCACAAAGTCCTAAAAATGTGGAATCTGGTGATATTTTGTACAAGTGTGATCCCAGGACTGACCACTGTGGGGCAGTGTACTTTTATCCATAAAGATCATCATCATTATCTTCGTTGAACACTGGACCACCACCAGTTCCACCTGAGCCATGACTTGGACCACTGCCGCCTGCAGTGCTGGAGGGAAACCTGAAAGACACAAGAGTCGCTCGTTTCTGATTTTAGCCCAGGATGATTATTTCTAAGGAACCACTTTCATAACTATTACGAAAAAACTAGCAACACTTTTTAAACACAAAGTGCTGAAATAATACCTGAAGCTGCCGAAGCCACGGCTCTGTTGCAGTGTCTGAGCAAACATCTCATATTTGCGAATGTCATTGTCACTGACAGAACGACGAGCAAATCGCATCGCTTCTTCAAAGTGGTCCTTCCTGATCTCTGGCACGGGATCATCCTCCTCCACCTCCTATATAAAAAGGTGAGAAAAACAAAGTGTCAAACTAAAAAGGTTCATGGCAACCAGATGTGAAGAGATTAAAGAAGAGAGAGAGGGGAAAGTACTGACCATAGCTGATGGATTCGTCTGCCTCTCCCTCTCTCTGCGGATCTCGTTCTCAATACTCTCTCTGATGGCAAGTTTACACGCCCGCTGACAGATCTCTGTGAGGTCAGCTCCTGAGAAGCCATTGGTCATCTTAGCCAGGAAGTCCAAGTCCACATCCTATCAGACAAAATAAATGGTTTACACATTTGCATCATATTGGATTTCATATGGTTCTATAAATACTCATTAGCCCTGGGCCTTTTCGTGAAATATTCTCAAAAATTAAATGCCCATATAAAAGTGAGTATATCTCAGCAACTGCAGCGTTTACTTTTATTATTTAAGCATAACTGGGTAAAACAGATTAATCCAGAGGTGTAATAATTAATATAAATATTAAAAAGGTTAGAGTACAATGATTTGCCACACAATCGAAAAGTAAAAATTACATTTTTAGTTAAGAAAATTGAACTTTTACTGTAAAGTGAATCTCTCTTTGAAATGATGAAGATGAAAACCCAAACCTCTCGAAGAGAGGAAGAGAGCTTAGAACATCTTCTGACCATAATCTGGACAAAAATACAGAATATAAAAATATGATCCATTATAGAAGTTTTACAGAGATACTGGGGAATTTAATTCTATTTGTACTCAAAATTAGTATTTTGTTCCATATCTTTCTTTTCAGATCACTGATTTGCTTCAAATTATTTAAAAACACTTTACACCCACTTGAAATGGAACACACACGTGAAAACATGAAAAACAGAACAAGTCTCAATAACTGTTTCCTGGATCAAATTACAGGTCAATACAGACTGGCTTCCGTTCACAGGTGGACCTCTCAGCAAGAAAATCAAAAACAAAAAACCCCACAACATTAGGTTGACTGTATTATTCCCCAATTAGAAAATTTGTTAACAGGTTAATTACCAATAAACACACATATAACCCATTGGGAAAGGATGTTTACCTTTCAGCAAACCCGAGACAATAGATTACATGATTCTGGTGAATATTGGTGGTCAAACAGGATCAAGTTCGTAACTGATGCTCCCGACATGCAGATGGAGATGCGCTTCTTGGCTGCTAATGGGTTAATTACCAATACAACCCATCTACAGACTGGTTGGAAAATAATGTTAACATTTCAGAGACTGGGGATTACCTGATTCTGGTGGTCAAACAGGATTAAAACTAGGGATGCACCAAAAATTCGGCAACCAAAAATGTTTGGCCAAAGTTGACCCCAAAGTGCTTTTTCGGTTTTTGGCTGAAAGAACATAGGGGTGTAACGACACCCAAAACTCACGAGACGAGACACAACATTGAGTTCACGAGACAAGATATTGAGTTCATGAGAACGAGACGAGATTTAACAATAGTTCCAAGAAAACTTCAAAGATCAAATTTATGCAACAAAAAGCACTGTTTTCCCCCACACTTTTAGAAGTTTTTCCACAAACTCAACTGATGCCTTTTTCTGATTTCTTGAATCTTCTCAGTAGGGGTGTAACGATACTGAAAACTCACAAGATGAGATTTAATCAAATTTAAGAATTTTTCAAAGGTCAAACTATTGCTGCAAATGTTTTTTTCCCCGTCTCTCTCCTGTCTCACCAAAGATAAAAATTTGATTTCAAACATGAAGGGGGGTGGGCTTGAACTGTTTTAAACAGAGCCATGATATAAATTCTACACCTAAAAAACAGCCAGTATCCATCTAATATAGTGGAACATTGTTTTTATACAGTAAAACTACAGGGCTCTAAACTGCCTTTAAAAAAGTGCAGGACACGTGTCCCCTCACTCACCTCCACCCCCAAATACGTCCATGTGTCTCTCAGTGATCTTTCTGTCCTTTGCTTCTCAGCTCTCCAGTGCTGTTATTCTGTGTCTGCCTGTGTGGCGTTGGACTTTTATATAAGCATAATTAACGTTAATATTACAACCGGTTTTCTGCAGAGCACACTGAACTGCTCCTCTTCACGTGCCCTCACCTCCTGACCACGGTGAGTGGATTATCGGACAGGGTTCTTGCTCTGTCAAACCGTCAAAGGTGAATAGAGGTCCGTCACCCCTCAACAAACTGCACCCTGGTTCTAATAATTGACAATGATTTCTTTTTGTGTTTCGGTTGTTGGCCTTGGATTTTCCATTTTCGGTTTTGGCCAAGAATTTTCATTTCGGTGCAATCCTAATCTTCCTAAACTCAGAAGACGGCTGCAGTGAGAGCTGGTTCATAACATCTGCTGGGTCGCCATTCAATGTGCTTAGTTTATGACTGGTTTTGAACCGCTTGCTTGCTGAGTTTAGCACATAGGGGTGATGAAACCTATTGTTTGCCATCTGTGGAGTCTAGGCTTTCATGATGCATTTGATTTGCATCAACTTTTCAGGACGTTTTCAAATCAATATGCAAATTTATGCAAATCAGAGGGGTTTTTTTATAGCTATTTTGTCGTGTTGTTGCTCGTTTGAATTGTGTGGTTTTTTTTTTTAGGTACTGTTGAGTTTTTAGCTGAAACTCTTCCCATTAGGTGAATATGAAACTTGTATAGATTGTATGGGTAATGGTTAAGTACATTTTTGTAGGAAGTTTGTAGTCCAGCTCTGCCCACCCTTGGGCAAGCTTGTTCGTAGAGGTCAAGTATTTTATCAAGGGAACCATTAGGAACTTCTGTACTTTTCCCTTCTTATCCCAATAATTCCACACATAGGAAATCTAAAACTATAATGTGTTTATAGTGATTATTAGCAGCACTACTCCACCTTGCTGATGGGACTCTTGCGGAGATTAGCCTTCAGGATGCTGATCCTGCTCTTTTCATCGGGCAGTGGGATGTAGATGAGCTGATCAAGACGGCCAGGTCTCAGGATGGCAGGGTCAATGATGTCTGGTCTGTTTGTAGCTCCAATGATGAACACGTTCTTCTTGCTGGACATACCATCCATCTCAGTCAGGATCTGGTTGATGACACGGTCAGCAGCTCCACCACCATCTCCCACATTTCCACCACGGGCCTTGGCTATGGAGTCCAACTCATCAAAAAACAGAACACATGGGGCAGCCTGACGAGCCTGAAAACACAAGCAACAGAACACAATTTAAAAAACAATAAAGATCTGTTAAAGAGTTTACGCAGCTTCATTTTTTTTTTTAAGTCCTGAACCACACTCTTACCTTGTCAAAGATCTCTCTGACGTTAGCCTCAGATTCTCCAAACCACATGGTGAGCAGCTCTGGTCCTTTGATGGAGATGAAATTTGCCTGGCACTCGTTAGCGATAGCTTTGGCCAGCAGCGTTTTACCACAACCAGGGGGACCGTAGAACAGCACACCCTTGGATGGGGTCATGCCAAACTTCAGGAACTTGTCTGGATGCTCCACAGGGTACTAAATTGATTAAAAATTAGACAAAACCACAACAATAAGACACGTAACATGTAAAGTTTCTACAATAATTAATTTTCAACACAATCTCAGTCATACCTGAACCAACTCCTGCAGCTCCCTCTTGACATCTTCCAGACCTCCAATATCATCCCAGGTGATGTTGGGAACCTCAACAACAGTCTCCCTCAGTGCAGATGGGTTGCTCTGGCTTAGAGCCCACTGCAATACAGAACACACCAAATTAACATCAAATCAAAAAGGTATTGTTAGGTACGTAAGACCAATTTACTCATTTTATTTTCTAAGCTCAAATTACAAATTAACCTTGAAGTCATCCATGGTAACAGCAAGAGAGTTCATGACTTCGGCATCAATGGTCTCATCCTCAAGGTCAATCAGGTCCATCTTCTTCCTAATGGCCTGCAGAGCAGCCTCAGAGCACAGAGCAGCCAGATCTGCTCCCACATGGCCATGAGTCTCATTGGCTACCTAAGATACAAAGTAAATACATGAAGCACTGTGGGCAAGTGTGTACATGGATGTCAGAAACAACAAAAGCAAATTGAAACATCTTATACTGGTTGAATTAAACAATTAAAAGATATTTTTTTTTGGTGTACTATAACTGTCCGACTCTGCTTTTTTTTTTTTTTTTAAATCAGAAAATGGTACATTCTAGATATTCCTCAATCACAGAAATTATGTACAAACCTGTTCCAAGTCCACATCGTCAGCCAATTTCATATTCTTGGTGTGAATCTGCAGAATCTCCAACCTGCCAGTTGCATCAGGGATGCCAATGTCCACTTCCCTGTCAAAACGCCCTGGAAATAGGGTTCAAACATACAATTATAAAGTGACATAAAAAGAGCAACTAGTATTTATATCAGACTCTCTGATGACGTTTGGCCAAGTTTTTTTTAGCTTTTTTTATTTTATTACCAACCAAAATACATTCTAGGCACTCTGTAAAACCTGTCAGAAACAATCAGTCATATCTCAAAAATGTAGAACTGCAGAGATGAGAATAACTGACCCAGCAGGCTCTGAACCGCAGAACCAACAAAAACAAACAAGCCAGCCTTAAAGTGCACAGTACAACTTATGTTGATAAATTTGCGTAACATTTCATGATTTGCGTCATAATCTCATACTACCTTTGTAGGGCATAATGCACAAATGCACTCTAAAAATAGAAAGAGAACACATACAAAAGCTATGTAGCAGCAATTGACTCGATATTTAAATAATAAAGTATTTGCTTGACACACCCCTAATAAACAAGGCCAATACACTATCAAAGCAAGCTTTGAGTCTAGAAATAAATCAAATTTAGAAAAATAAAAATAGAAAAACAACTAATAAATTTACCAAATCTTCTGAGGGCTGGATCAATGCTGTTGGGTCTGTTAGTGGCAGCCATGACGATCACATGAGCTCTCTGTTTCAGGCCGTCCATAAGAGTCAGCAGTTGAGAAACTATGCGCCTCTCCACCTCTCCATGAGTCTGGCAAACAATGCACATTGTTTAAGTTTATTTCATTTAAACTTAACCATTTTAATTCAAGTACATAAAGCCAACATATAAATATCTGACATTTTCTACATACAGGGAAGGGTTACAAAAACAAAATTATAAGCAAAGTCTAGTTTTCTTTATTGATTTTGAAATAAAGGCCAATCAAACAGGCTGAACCATCATTCAGCCGACTATTCCATCTCCCTGTTAGTACTCACCTTCTCTCTCTTTGGAGCAATTGCATCAAGTTCATCGATAAAGATTATGGCAGGGGCATTCTTCTCAGCTTCCTCAAAGGCCTTTCTCAGATTACTCTCACTCTCTCCTGCCAACTTACTCATGATCTCAGGGCCTGAAACACGGATCAACATTTAATGTTTAGAAGAAAACCAACAATATGAAATTCTGGTTTAAATAAGGAACAACAAAAGATGATAAGTTTTCACACCATTAATTAGGAAGAAAAAAGCTCCAGTTTCATTGGCCACAGCCCTGGCAATCAAAGTTTTTCCAGTTCCAGGAGGTCCATAGAGAAGGATTCCACGTGGGGGCTGAAAAGGGAAGATTTAGAATTAGGGCTGAAACGATTCTTCGAGTACCTCGAATAATTAGAGTACAAAAAAGCCTCGAGGCAAATTCTCTGCCTCGAGGCTTCGTTTAATTCATATTTAATTAATTCATGGCTTTGCAATCGCCCGCGGTCATGTTTCACCCGGACCGAAATAAGTGGCGCACATACACACTGCAATGAATGCACACGCGAGTAGCGAATGTAACTTAAATTTATCTTAAGCCATGGTGGACAACTAGACCGTACTATTACTACTAGTACTAGACCGGTACAGACCGAAAGACGTCGGTAGGTACCGGTAGCTAAAAAACACGGTGCCGACTTTGGTACTGAGATGCTTCATTTATTCGCCTGCGCAGCTACACGGGTGGAGACACAGGTGAGACGGAGGAGCAGAGAGCCCCTCCCCTCCCTCTCAAAACACCGTAGCGAGTTGCGGGTTAAAAATTCCGAAAAACTCTAAAGTTTTGCCGCATTTTGGAAAGGTAAACAGGAACAGAGCAAAATGAAACATATGCTATGAGATTTGTGCCACAAAAAACAGGCATTCCAGCAATTAGTCAAAGCCACGCATTGCGTATGGAATTAACTTGGTGCTGCAGCCATGATATCTATGGCTGCAGCACTTTCACTTCAGTCCGACTGAAAAAAAGGTGTGTGAGGGGAAGACAGTGACATAACAGAAAGTTCCGAGGTAAGCAATAAATACCAGTAATAATAGTAAATGCACTTATATGCCACAAAACCATGGTTTATATCTATTTTTTATTTAAAAAATGTTTAATACTTTGTTATTTTCTCTCAGATTTATACATTGTACATGTAATTTATACATACATATATATTTATATATGTATGTATATTCATGTATATTTATATATACATACATGTAATTTATTAGAATACTCGATTAATCGAAAAAAGATTCGATAGAGTACTCGATTACAAAAATATTCGATAGCTGCAGCCCTATTTAGAATATAAGAACCTTTTTAAAAATATTTAAATATAATAAGAGAAAATATTTCTCCAAACTTCAAAAAGTCCCTCTAAAGAAATTACTCACAACTAAAAATAATCATACTTAATTTTCATTCATCTGGTAAGATTTCTTAAGACAGTCATCCGTCTCAAAGCTCAACATTGGAAGTTAAACTAGAATCTTGATTTCAGTCTACACCAACAAAAACAAGCGTCTCACCTTGACTCCAATGGCCTTGAACAGTGCAGGGTGTCTGAGAGGCAGCTCCACCATCTCTTTGATCTGAGCTAACTGCTTCCTGACTCCTCCAATGTCATCATAGCCCACCTCATTCAGGGACTCTTCCTCATCCTGCATGTTTAAACACAAGATGTTTAAATTGCCACCCCTTTTTGGGCAAATGTTAATAGATGGCATATGCCAGAACTTGAAACATACCTCTCTCCTGATTGGTTCACCCTCACAGTGAATGACTGTGTCAGGAGCAACGATGCAATAAGGGGAAGGATCGGTCTCTACCACCTTAAACTCCACAGCACGCATGCCTCCTCTGACCAGGAAAATATCCCCTTCACAAGTCAAAAGAAAATAGTTACTACTTCAGATTTAAAAGCTGACCTATACTGATGAGGATTACAGTAATGAATAAAGATACATTTTTCCTGGAGGAGGGATTGTGTTACTCACCTTTGCGAATTGGTCTGTAAGCCTCTAAAAAGTATGGCTTCAGGTAGACCTCAAACAAGTTGCCTGTAATTCCTTCTACTGTGTCATCTATTGGGAGAACATGAATCCTCTTTCCATACTTCACATCAGGGCAAGGCTGAATGCTGAAGGATATATTACAGTTAATACAGTTTAGGATTTAAAAAGAGAAGGTAGAAAAATGTACAATAGGTATGTGCTTCACTCACCTGATGACATCGCCTAGACGAACCCTCAGATTGTTCCGGACAACCCTGTTCATGCGAACCTTTTCATCAGAACAGGTGTCATCAGAGAGCACGATGCACACAGTCTCCCGTCTCTTTTTACCCTTCATTAGCACTGTGTCTCCACGAAAGAGCTGCAGCTCATCCATCTTGGCCTTAAAACACATCAAGTAATGAAATTCAACAATTTTTCCCATCCTTATCTCAACCAAATCACAGGGTTTTAATATTTTTTGTTCAGCCATGGAAAAGTTTTTAAATCTTTACCTGAGAGAGTGAGACCACACTGTTGTCTTCATTAATGGATTCATCAACAATCAGTCTGTTGGGTCTGTTCTTCTGTTTAAGAATTGCAGTTGCTAGATCATCATTTTTGGATCTATGACAAGAGAGAAATAGACCATATTAAACAAATTATTATATTGACGTAATCACAAAACGTATGCGGCATTTTACATGGAAACAAAGTACCTGTTGAGAAAAATTTGAGTAACTAATTTATCATTACCATGTTGTCACCATCCACCGCTATTTACCCATCCATTCATAAAAAGTAATTTATCACATACCTACAAAAATATGTTATTTTGTGTGTAATGCAAAAAGGTTTGTGAAAAGACAACATATTTCTTTAATAGGCATTTTACACAACACCAAGTTAAAAATGACTGAAATTGAGAATTTAATGTTTACCTGTTGCACTTAAATGTTTTTTTTAATTATAAGCTGATATTTTGTCATTCAGTTCACACCCTGCTGTCTGTTGACTAAATATGTTCCTAATAATAACAACAAGTCATCTACCACACTTCGTGTTGATCGCAGTATTAGTTGTAATTTGCGTTGCTATTATAAATGAAATACAGTTGAACGCAAGTTTACATATTCATTGTTTGTAATTACACAACAAAAAATAGCTATAGGCTATGAGTGTTAATTTTACCCCAGTGAAACTGGTGGGTAGTTAATGTTGTAATATGACCACAACAAATGTAAATGTGGTACTGATAGAAGAAAACGGGCCGTTCACACATACGACCACGTAATGTAAAAAGACTGGGAATTCGTACAAACTCTCACACAAGGAATTGCAGCAAGTAACGAGTTAAATTAAATCAGTCAGGTTTCTAGAAAACTCATGAACCGTATAAATGGTTTCTCTTCCATGTTGAAAACATGCTAATGTTAGCTCCGAGCTAGCCGGCTGGCGAGCAAAGATACCCAGATGACACAGCAAAAGAATCCGGGGTAAAAAAAAAAAAAAAAAAAAAAAACTTTGTTGGCTAGCAAGGCACCTTTCCTATGGATTTGCGATACAGCTCTAGATTGATTTTGTCAAGTGTAACTTTACCCATATTTGGGATGTGTTTTATATTAAGACTTTTTTACCTTTGAGAGAATAAGACCCGTGTGGACTGTCAAGTGATGTCTCAACGCTACTAGCCTGCTTTGGTGCTAATGGCTAAAGACAGCTTGCCATTGACAACCACAACAGTGCTAATGCTTTTTGATAACTCAATAGACTCCCAATTAAAGTCATAGACACATGTAAAAACTATATTATTTTTGTTTCATTTAAAGTTTCACGTCACTTCCAACGATGTGCTAGTAAATGGTTGATAGGCCAATTTGTCGGTGTGACGGTGCTAGTTTTGGCCTTGACACTGTTGCTAAGCTAATGTTAGCTTTCAAGCACGACAGCGATGACTGCGCTTTGTGAAGCCTGTAACTCAATACCGTTAACCGATTCAAGACAGCTGTTTAATTTAACAATAGTTCGTGAGACTAACAAAAAAAAACTTTAGTTGGTATTAAACCTCTGAACAAAAGTGCGGAGGTGAATTAACTGACCCCATTAGCTTCACTGCTAGCATCTGAGCAAATTCAAACTAATGCATTACGAGCCAGCGTTGGATATTTAATAACTATTACACTAGCCACTGTTCCAGAATTATGTATTCTACCACGTCTAACATAAGATTTCTACTTACTCCCCTCCCGAAGCCATGGTCTTCCACCTGGATTGCTAGTAATAAATAAATTTTAGTTAATGTTGAAGAAGCGTAACCGGTTTTCGAAACTGAACGTTCCCTACGATATCATGAAAAGAGCAGCACTTTCCGTTCCTTCTTTACGCTTATACTAGGAACGACACGCATCCTTCATTCTGATTGGCTGGAAGTAACCCGTCAAATTTCAAGAACCAATCAAAAATTCCGTCTCTTCCGTCACTGTGTGTTATGTGGAAGTTTGGCCAGTTACAAGAGAGAGAAGAGGTCATCAACTCCTCTCTTATTGGCTTATCACCCAACTCCAATCATCCAGTTAACGCTCACCGCGTTGAAGAACATAGCATGCAATTTGTCTTTACTCAAAAAGAGTGGGGGCTGGCAGGTTCAAGACCTTAAAATCTGTCTAGTGCTTGGAGCTTAATATGAGTTGGCTTTTTTGTCTGATTACATTTAAGTTTACAGCTGAAAACATGAGGAAAAATCTCAAGAAATTCTCAGTATCAATGATAATTATTAAAAAATTATTCATATAATGAACAGTGTAACTATTTGTGACACATCACAGACATACTGTGTATGTTGGGGATGTGTTGCCTCTGTAATTACTGTCCTACCATCTAATGTTTTTCTGTGACCTGTCTAGGGACTACGGATGTAAACTAGCACTCGTGCTATAATATGGCACATTTACATGTATTGATTATCCAGAAGATATTAATTAATGTGCACTGTCCCTACCAAATAAATGAATGAATGAATTTGTCACAGTTTCCATTGAATAATAATCTCACACACTCCTAGCATTATTTTGGATCATGAATAAACAACCTGTCAGATTTACCACCCATGGTGATTCTTTATTTTACTGTTCCAAAAGATGCAGTTTTTGTATGGTACAGCTTATGTGATGAGGCATACTCCTTTTGTGTCCAAGTTGACTAAATCTGATGAAGTTCATCCATTCTGTGGCGTAGTTCTGTAGAATCCAACAAAGGGCCAGACTTAGGTTCTTGTACATACACAGGAAGAGTTCTGGACCAAAAAAAGGACAAACACCATTAAGAGTAGTGTAATAAACATGTTCAAAGAAGTGATTAAATAATTTCCCAGGTTTTTAAATGTATAGCTAAATCCATCTTCAATTAACACACATTTCTATTGTCTTCAAAACTAACAAAAACATTTTCTAGGTTGTTTGTCACACCAGAAAACATTTTTAAATACACTTCAAATTCCTAAATCTGAATAGGGTTTAGCCTACTAGTTCACATTTGAATTGCAAAAAAAGAATGCATTTAAACTTGATTGTAGCGTTTAAACTACATATACTCTAACACTTGAAACAAAAATCAAATGAAACAAATTCAACATATTTCATACTCTGTTGGGGATTGAGTAGGAAGGCTCCAGGTCTTTTCCCAACAAGCTGCTGCCTCTCGCTTCCTGCCGAGCCTCCACAGCACCTCACCACACCACAGCCCTGCACCCACTCCCTCTGAGACAGAACACACATGAGCAACAACAAAGAACTAACACATATAAAGCACATGCCACATACACACTGCGGTGCCTCAAATGTGTTAACACCTACATTCTGCATCTCATAGGTTAAAAGGGAATGTTGAAAATGTAGAAATACAGAGCAGGGTAATGTCAACAATAACAGAAGTGGTT
This sequence comes from Callopanchax toddi, assembly GCA_006937965.1. Lineage (NCBI taxonomy): Eukaryota > Metazoa > Chordata > Actinopteri > Cyprinodontiformes > Nothobranchiidae > Callopanchax > Callopanchax toddi. The sequence continues at coordinate 64,920 of SSNR01000235.1, forward strand.
TAAAATAGTTTATTCTAAATGTTTTCTTTTATAGCACTGAAAGAAACAATGATGCCCCCACACACTTTTGCTGCCTGAATGTGTTCATCAGTCACTTTGTGTTCTTTTTGACTTGTCAAACCATGACCATGTATCTGTTACAAGCAACTCTACAACAGCACACACGTAACCATTAACTAGGGATGCTCCAATCACGTTTTTTGCTGCCGATCACTGATACCGATCACTAGGATTGGCTGTAAATTTCACATTGTAATAATGATGATGGCTAACGGCTACTTGATCTGTAAAGAATGAACCATACATCTCCTTCATTTGGACAAAAACATGTTTTTACTGACTTTTTCAAGAGAAAAAAATACATAAACTTGACGGCACAATGTAGACATCCATCCATCCATCCATCCATCCATATAGAAATCTATTATACTATTAACTTGATATACATTTCCATTTGTATAGAAATTTATTATTGTATATATATATTTAAATACTTAAACATATATTCTTGTGCACAAGATCCCCATTAATTAGTTTGTGGTTGAAATAACATTTTGAGAAAAATCATTTGTTTTTTTTCCTACTGCTATTTAGGCGCAGAAAAGTCGACATTGTTTTGACACTCTGGTTCATTTTTTGCCCAGACAGAATGAACTTATTACTGACAAAGGTCCGGATCATTGCTAAAGAGTCTACCTGCATTGCTCTCAGCTCCTCCTTCCCTCCACCTGTCTGATCCGCTCAACGCTGCTTTATCCTCTCCTCCAGCGCATGAGGGAGAAAGCTCTTTCCAACTCCTTCATTAATATTTAAATTATTGTATTGTATTGCTCGACTGGTATGATCAGCACTGAAAACGAGTTTATCAGACTTTGCCGATTGCGTGTTTTTCACGGAAATTGCCCAATTTTGATCGGTGGCCGATCGATTGAAACATCCCTATTTAATGCCTGTATTTTTTAGATTTGTTGTAACATCTAGACTAGGATTCAAAAATGTTTTAATTTTTGAAAACTTTAGAATGTTCCTTGCTTTTAGTTAATACATAAAAGTAGACAGCAGCAATCTGGGAACAAAACTGAAAACATAATACCAGTAAACTTTAAACTACTACTGCATTTCAGGTGAAAACTGTACATAGTGTAACAACTATATCAGAAATAACAGGTCATATGAAGCATTTTTAATACCCAATTGTCTCTGCAAGTACAAATTGTTACAGTGATTAGGGGATTTAGTGATTTTAAGCTTAGATGCATACATTTTACATTTCCACCTATGGTGGGTGTGTGTGTACCTGGAAAAGTCTGCAGGCTGAGCTGCAGGTCTCTGAGGGCCTCTTTCAGTCGGTCCATCTGGGTGAAACTGATGCCCCTTCCAGCTAAAGACAGTCCTTTAAGCCTTTGGAGGATGTGAATATTTATTCCCTGCTGAACAACATCTGTGTCTGGACTGGGGATTTGTGTTGGGAAACCTGTAACTGACCATGACATGAACAAATAAACAGACTAGAGAATGAATAAAAAGGTTTCTTTTAGAAAAAGTACTTACTTGTCTTTTTATAGTGCACCTTCACCAACAGGTTGATACACCTGTAATACAAGAAACCATGGTTTCTGTGTAGTTACCATTTATAAAACTGATGATCTTAGTAGTACCATGCTGACCTTGTGTAGTGAGTCACAGCTTGTTTCCAGTCCTTCATATTAGTGTAGCAGTGACCCTGGAGGAGGTAGGCAGCGGCAGTGCAGATCAGCATCACCAACCCATCCTCATCCTTCACATCTCTGGTACCAGTCACACTTCTTTCTTCTGGCTCTTCCAACACAACTTTGTCTGGAAGCAGCTCTTGTGTCGTGCCAATGACTTCACTGCAAAGTGTCATACAATCTGCAGCTCGTTGGGCCATGAGCAAGGCAGCTCCAGCCTCCAGGTAAAGCATGGGTAATTTGGGGAGGGTGGATATTTCAGTGTGCACCTGAATTGACAATTAAACAAACAACACTGTGTATGTTAAGGAATAATTCTTTCTCAGATTAATTATTGACTTCTTAGAAATTCTTAAAATAAATTTACTTGTGGGTCAGTCGTTTTCACCCTCGCTCCTCCATGTTGATCTTCTGAATGAAGAGCAGCCAGCAGATCCAGATAGTGCTCCACACCCTCTGACACTCTACAGAAGCAGTAAACACTATTTGTTTACTACATGGTTTAATGTATTTCTGTTCTCATCTGTTTTTTTTTTTTAGACTTGAAAAGTAAGAGGAAAAGATTTGCAGAGACTCTGAGCTGCTCTTCTTACCTGCCATGCAGCACACATTTGAGAGCCAGACAGTGAAGGATAGTGATGGCAGATGGAACTGAGAGCAGGCTGCTCAGTAATTGGCTGCGGAGAAATAAGGACGGAGAGAGGAGGCTGGCTCCAGCCTCAACAGGCTCTATGGTAGAGGGCAACAATAAAGTCTGAGGGACAAGAGAAGTTTCACATTTGAATTTGTAGACCAGTAACCTAATCAGCTTTAACAAAACATTTTAAAAGCACAACAGCAAATGGATGCATGTCTGCATGGATTTGTGTTAATCACCGAGTACAGAATACGAAGAGCTTGTATCTCAGCCTGTGAGTTTTGCAGCTGCCTGTAGATGAGTACGCTCTGGTAGAGAGCACAAACACAACCAGAGTCTGTCTCCAGTGCCTTTCTGTAACACTGCAGTGCCATCTGAGGGCAATTCTGGAAACAAAAGCAAGCACATAAATACTTATTGCAAGAAAACAATCCTGAATGCAGCCTTTTTTTAATTGTATGAGCAAAATCTATATGTACCATATGGGTGAGGCAGGAGCCAGAGAGAAGGTGTGTATATGCTATAAGAGATCTGGGAGCTGGTAAGTTAGAAGCTGCTTGAAGATCAGACAGTGCCTCAGCACTCAAACCCTCACTCAGCATCTCTGCACCTTACGCAAACAGAAACAAAACAACAAGTTGAAAACATTTGATAACCTTGGTCCATACAAGCAAATGTTCTTCATGTTTGCAGCTAAAGAACAAAACTGAGAAAAGACTAATTTAGGCCTGGGTATTAAAAACCTAATGTACAATAGCAGAATCATGACATGACTGGTAAACATCCTCTGGATGTTATCTATGTTAATTTAACTTTAAAATGTCATATTTGTTATGATCTCAGAAAATCTTCTGTCTACTTTGAAGATTTTACACTTTAAAGCTTTTAAAGTTTCCATATTCAGCATTGAAATACCTCAAATTTACTGGAGTGTAAGATTCCAATTTGTTTTTGATTTTCGACAAGCCAAAATCAAGAATCATTAAAAACTAAAGTCTGGTCATGATAAATTGTAATTAGCCCTTAAAATTTCATTATAAAAGTATGAATGTTGCTGACCTTGCGTAATTGCAGTGCAGATCTGCAACAGTTCAAAAAGCCTTTTTGGATCTATCAACAATTTAGGAACATTTGGGAATTTCTCCTTTGTTTTGTTCCAACAATCATCTCCAAATCCTCCATTTAGTGTCTCCATCAGACCAAAACTCTCCACCTGTATCAAGAAAGGAATGACAAGTTGTTATAATAACTTAAATACATACAAGATCAAACCTGTGCTATTATACAAAATTACTGGGATAGGAAAAAAAGTAAAAACTTGGCCATCATACAGTACAATATGGTAGGAGCCTAAATACCGATAGATTCACTCTGAAGCACTACAATGACCTCAAAAGACAAGAAAGATAAATGACTATTTGTCATTTTTAAATTTATGTGGCAAGATGCTTAACCACCTACCTATCAAATAAACTGTGACTTGAATTTATCTGAAAAAGTTTGCAATTACCGGTATTAACTTTTCTCTCTATACAAACAAATAAAAAAGGTAAAACTAAACTAAGAAATTAATTGTAGTCCTCATCTGAACACATACTAATATCAAACAAAGCCTTTGTCATTTTGACAGATATTTCATGAGTCAAAAGTTAATAACAATTATTGTACAAGTCCTTCAAACAACAGAAAGTGAGACAGAAACGTACCTTAAAAACATGAAATTACCTGAAAATCTTTGATAGATTTTAGCTGGTTGTTGGCCAGCCATATTGCCCACTGCAGACAAAGAAGGTAGAGTACATGGCGATGGAAAGCTGTGCTTCTTACTGATTTGAAAACTGTTCTCCAAAGAACAACAGTGTCTGGAGTACCAGCATCACCTCCAGTCATCTGCAGAACTTAAAAAATTAAATCAACAAGAGAGCTAAATTATCAATCGTGCATTTTCTTTTGTCATCATTGTTGACGAATAGCAATATTTCAGGCTGAAGCCCACCTCTCTCTGTGGCTTGCTTGAGGAGTAGATTAGACTCATCAAACTGAGACTGAGCAATAAAGTACACACAGGCATTATACACCACTGAAAGCTCCAGCTGTACATTATCCACATCAGGAGGAATACCTGAGGAAGGACAAAAAACCAACAACAACAGAAGAACATTTTACAAAATGTGCAGAAAGGTAAAAAAAAAAAGGGAGGAACCTGACAGACAACAACTGTATTTTAAAGATACCTTGTATTTTCTTTAAAAGTTTGTGAAACTCAGAAGAAGAACACCGTCTTTGACTGGTCTGGCTGTGTTCTTGGTTGATAGCATCATTTGGATCTTGCTGTTGAAATAATCAAAAACAAAGTGAGAACATAATGAGGATATATCAATATTTTCTCAATTCAGTAAAGAGTTTAATAATTACAGATACTACTTTACAGTCTTTTTCTAAAATGTGTGTGGGGGGGGGGGTATCACACATTTTATTCACTATGAAAAGCATTAAAAATTTACTTTGTAAAGATGTGACTTTGAAAAATGTAAAATTACTAAAAAAGTATACAGGAAAACTTTGATAGCACTTCAAAAAGTCTTTATAATTAATGATCAAACTCACCCAATAAAAGATTACAAAATAAAGGTAGTTTATTCTGTGTTGTACAGCGCTTTGTGATATTTTCTATATCTGCCAAAGACAATCTTTAAATAAATTTTATTGACTTCACTTTAAACTTTTTCACATAACTGTAAGCTAGATGTTGGTGAGGATTTTCAGTAATCCAGTAAAAAAAAATTTAAAAAGCAACTGAACTTTTTTCTTGAAGACATTTCACCTCTCATCCAGGAGGCTTCTTCAGTTCTAAAACATGGGCTGGAAATATCAAGCTTATATGTTTTAGTCAGAAACACCCACAATGAGGTCACTAATGACGTCACTGCTGTCACTAATGGTCACACGAATCATTGGTGCTATTTTTTTTTTAAATAAATAAAAAAAAAATAAATAAATAAAATAAAAAAAAAAAAAAAAAAGAATCATTGGTGCTACCCTTTACTCAGTTTCCTAGCTACAGCATCTCAAAACAAGAAAACTCAGATTCATATTGTAAACATTTGATACACTTCTCAATACTTTATGAAGTCTTTTGTTTAAATTTACGTTTAAAAGTTTTGAAATATTTCATTAGCTGTTGGTAGCTTGATAAAACTTTTATAGGAATCAGTTTACTTATTGAGTAAATGACTCGATTGCTGGCTGGTGTGACCTACCTTGTAATTACTTGCCAGCATGTTGTTTTCCTGTGTCCACGTATCTAATAAAGACAGTGGTTGAAACATTTTATCAGAAATTACGTCGCTATTTTGTAGATAAAAAAGTTACTGGCGCTAGTTTGATCTTTCCCTCTTAGAACAAAAGTGAGCTAACACCGGAAACAAAACATCCTCGGGAGTGTAGCTGCGGGGTTCCACTGCCCCTTGTGGCCAGAGTTGTGAATGACATGTGAGATTTACTAAACAACCAGCAGGTGGTGCTCTGAGGGAGTCCACTCTTCTAGAAACTTCAATCATTTGAGTTGTAACAGTTTTTAAACTGATAGAAGCCGCTATTTGCTTGTGGCTATCAACCAGCCAAAGCAAACTATAAAAATTATCTAACTTAATGAATTCAGTTCGTTTTTACATAATAGATTTCCACCATATGCAGATGCAGCAAAAATTCCCATGCAGACAAATGAATTCACACATCCAGGTCAGGTAAATAGAATACAATTTAAGGCCTTAATTGTATTTCAGCTGAGTCATCCTTGAGACTGCTGGGACAGCCATCTTTCTAGACATCTCAACCAAGGTGACCCCCTTTTCTCTCTCTCTGTTTCACTCTTCTTCTGTTTCTCTGTGTGCTGTTGTCATCCCTCCATCAACATATCATCCCTCTACATTAATCTCCAACTCTCGTCCAGCTGTTCATTTCTTTTATTATCTCAAATCACCAAAAGGCATTGCACTTAGAAAAAGGATAGCTCCTAGTATCCACAGCAAAAACTGCAGAACAACAATTATTATAGGAAACATAGAACTCATAAATCTTGTAGTTTCCATTTCTACTTTTGCTTTATTCAGCCGCAGCCACTCAAGGACACCTGCACACTTTTTGCTTCTCCCTCCATCGCTGCCAATGCCGAAACTTCCCTCTTTTTTGTGTGTTTTGAATTGTTGGAATGTCTATTTGCCTTCATCTGCATGCCTGCTTGCTGAGCCTTGAGTCTATATTTTGAACATTTGCACTACAGAGACAGTATATTGTGGTGCATCAAACCCATATGGTATCACATCTAAAATTAGCTGACTCTATTTCTATTATCCTCATTTATTAACCATGCTGCACAGTCCAGAGGGAGAGGGTGCAGCATATTCCCTTCATGCATGTTCAATATGATGCTGTGGAAAACACAACGTGTTTGCATAACTTTTAAAGGAATCCAAAGAAAATCTAATTTGGACCATTAATGCATTTAAATCACTTCATTCCTCAGTGATGAAGAATGGCTGATAAAGATAAATTACTGAGTGCTGATGTGTCTGTTCTTCAACATATCTCGAGGGACTGGGTTCTACAGAATTCTCAGGACTCTGATGCTGTGTAAACCCTCTCACCCTGAGTAATCAATAGGTGCTGTTTGTGCTCTTCAGGGAGACTTTTTCTCAAAGCAGACATTCACATCAGCAGAGACAGGTCAGTTTTTGTAATATTGCCTTATCATTGTAGCACAAGGCACATCTAAATGTATAAAACACTTTGTAGTTTCTGATAAATTTGCTGGTTTTGGTTTATCTCATTGGTCTAATTTGGAAATAATTCATCTATGCCCAACAAACCCAGTTTCAAATAATAAAAAAAACTTACAGTTTTAAGGTAAAACAAAAATGTAGATTTTTGTTTAAATGCTGTAAAGATTTGGAGTTGTCACTGGTGAGCCCCAGGAGGGATGATCTGCAAACTCACACTGCAGCAGAAACATCAGCAGAACAAACTGTGCACATGGACTTTAGTCACGGTCTGAATAAAATGCTTCTTTAAACATTTAAAACAGAAAGCATGTTTGATGAAAACAGAATTTAACAGCCCTCAACGAGGCCTGAAATGATGTTTCCTGTAAAACCCTGTCCTTAGTGTGTTTATTGAGCAAATAAAGATTTAGTGAGTGATATTGCCATGAAGCCATTATAAAGTTTGCTGTTCAGCGCATCTTAGAAGCACTGTGAATACAGATCATGAAATGCTCGGCGTGGATGGAGATATTCCTGCAGAAGCAGTGTGTGTGTGTTTTTTTTTTTTTTTAGAAGAAATAGATGTCTCTTTAAAAAGAGCCTGTCCTGCTGCTGACTACAGACTTTTCCCTCCCTCCTATATAAACCCAGAGCTCTCCCTCCTACTGCAGTCAGTCCTCCCCAGGCCCAGCCAACATGAGTTTCACGGTGGACCACCACTTCATGGGCCCGAGCTCGTACCGCAAGGCTCGGCCCGCCTCTGTGTCCTCCAGCGGCTTCCACTCCCAGCGTCGCCGGCTCACCTACAGCCAGCCTTCCTCAGTCGACAGTTTGGAGACCTTTAGCGGCGACATGACGCGGAGGAGCGAGAAGGAGATTCTGCAGGCTCTGAACGACCGATTCGCCGGCTACATCGACAAAGTGCGGAATCTGGAGATGCACAACCGCAACCTGGAGGCGGAAGCTGCGGCGCTGCGGCAGAGCCAGGCTGGGCGCATCTCCATCGGGGATCACTACGAGCGCGAGCTGAGTGACCTGAGGGGTCTCCTGCAGCAGCTGACCGGGGAGAAGACCCGCGCCGCTCTGGAGCATGAGCACCTGGAGGAAGACATCCAACAGCTGCGGGTCAGGCTGGAGGATGAGGCTCGGAACCGGGAGGAGTTGGAGGCTGCCGCCCGCGCCATGAAAAAGTACGCGGAGGAGTGCCGGCTGGCGCGTCTGGAGCTCGATAAGAAGCTCTGCGCTCTGGAGGAAGAGGCCGCTTTCCTCAAGAAGAACCACGAGGAGGAGGTGGCGGAGCTCCTGGCGCAGATCCAGGGCGCACAGGTGAGCTTCGACCTGAGAGACACGCTGAAGACCGACGTGACCAGCGCGCTGCGAGAGATCCGCGCGCAGCTGGACACTCACGCTTCAAAGAGTGCCACGCACGCGGAGGAATGGTTCAAAGGTAAGTTTAATTAAATGCATGAAGAAACATAAAAGTTTGGTGAAAACGTGAGGGAGGTGCTGAGTGCGCAAACTATGATGCTGATCCTCTGTCCATGGTGCTGAAAGTCCGTCAGAGAGGTGATCGCTTTCATTCTGACAGATAATCGATATGAGAAATATGTTGTGATATGTGAAGTTTTCTAAATAATACATAAAAAAATTATGTCCGTTTTTGTTTTGATTTTTATTAATCATCCGGGCTGAGAGCAAAAAAAAAATTACTGCTAAAACAAGATTTTAAAAGTGACCCATTTGCCCTCTAGTTTATTTATCAGCCTCTTTCTGTGGCTGCGTCGCTGCCGCAGGATGATCATTATTACTGAATGCAACCTGCAGACTGAAGGCCTCCCACAGCAGACTGTGACTAATTTACACTCTGGCTGGAGGTGACAGCGGATATGGCTTTGGGATTGTGACTCTTGCTTTATTGTGCTGATAGCTTTACTTTGAGCTTCCACAAAAAGAGTACTTCTCAAGGACACATACAAGCAGAGAGACAAGATAAAGCCAATATACCTGCTTTAGCAATCCATCCTCTCCTAATTGGTGTGACCGTGTTATGATGGATTGTCTTTGTAAAGCAAAGTGCAGATTAAGACCCCACTCTGCTGCCCCATGTGAGAATGAGTCGCACAGAGCTTCTGACCTTTACAGCCTTACATGCAGGCCTGCTAACAACTTCAGAGCCCAAGGTTTACTGTACCCACAGATTATAGGTGTGTCACAGGAATCAGTGGCCTAAATGTCAGCTCTTACAGTTTAGTTGCATGCTGACCTGATTTAGCCAGTGGGCTGAATGACCTCTGTGTCTGGCTGACTGCAGCACTGGCTCAATCACGACTGTTAGTGGGAGGGAGCTGAGTCAGACTACCTAACAGATGGACAGCGTCAAGGTTACTCAGGCTCCCAGTGGTGGCGGTCTGCTAAAAAGTAAAAAAAGTTTGATCCGTGTACATAAATCCTGATTTTTGTCTATAACTGTTAGGCCCATTGTTTGCATGACACAGCAAGAATGATGCTGAAAATGTTTTTTGTCTCCTGCAGTGCGTGTGGACCGCCTGTCCGAAGCTGCTAAATCTAACCAGGATGCGATCCGTGGGTCCCAGGAGGAGATTGGAGAATACCGCCGCCAGCTCCAGAGTCGCACAGTTGAGCTGGAGACCCTTAGAGGAACCAAGGACTCCCTGGAGAGGCAGCGAATGGAAAGTGAAGACAGACACCAGGATGACCTCAACTCACTACAGGCAAGGCATCAGCACGGACACTTAGAAGCAGCACAAATACTTTTTGCACATCTTATCTCAGAATGTGATACTTGATACTCAAGGTTGTGTGTTCTCATTTTGCAGGAGACCATTAATCATCTTGAGAATGAGCTGAAAACCACCAAATGGGAGATGGCCAGCCAGCTGAGAGACTACCAGGAGCTGCTGAATGTGAAGATGGCTCTGGATATTGAGATTGCTGCTTATAGGTTAGTCAAGGTCCAAAAATGCATCATTTTCTTGATTTCTGGATGCAAAACCTAAACATTTTCACTGGTTGTATCTTTGAAACAGGAAGCTACTGGAGGGAGAAGAGAACCGCTTTGTGTCAGGTGGAACTCCATACTCATACCTCGAGAGCAGGATTTCAGGCCACATGATGGTGAAAAGCGAGGAGATCTCAGATACAGTAATCGTGGAGGAACAGACTGATGAGACCCAGGTGACGGAGGTGACAGAAGAGGCAGATGAGGAAGAGGAAGAGGAGGAAAAGAAAGAAGAGGAGGAGGAAGAGGAAGAAAAGGAAGACGAGGAAGCCAAAGAAGAGGAGGGAGAAGGCGAGGAAGAGGAAGAGAAGGATGGAGGAGATGAAGAGAAGGAAGAGGAAGAGGAGGAAAAGGGAGAGGAAGAGCAGGATGAGAAAGATGAAAAAGGTGAGGAGGAAAAAGTTGAGTCCCCTCCTCCCAAATCTCCTGTTGTTAAATCACCAGAACCAAAATCACCACAGAAATCTCCAGAATCCAAATCTCCAGAATCCAAATCACCAATGCCCAAATCTCCTGCTAAATCTCCTGCAGGAGACGAGTCAAAATCCCCACCAAGTAAATCTCCTGAGTCTAAATCTCCTGCTCCCAAGTCTCCTGAGCCAAAATCTCCAGAAAAAGAGAAAGTCGAGCCTCCTGCTGCCAAAGACACCCCCAAAGAGGAGAAGAAGGAGGAGAAGAAAGAGGAGAAGCCTCAGCCTATCAAGGAGGAAAAGAAGGAAAAAGAGCAGCCTGTGAAGGAGGAGAAGAAGCAGGAGCCCAAAGAGAAAGAGCCAGAGAAGGTGGACAAACCTGACACAAAGGAAGAGACCAAAGCAGATGAAGCACCTAAAAAGGAAGAAGCTCCAAAACCTGCAACTCCCAGCAAACCCTCTGAGGACAAACCCGCTCCCAAGTCTGAGCCCAAAGAGAGTGCTCCCCCTGCAAAGGAGGAGAAGCCCTCCGCTCCCAAATCAGAAAAGGCTGAGCCTGAGGCAAAAGCCGAGCCTGAAAAAACCGAGAGCAAGAAGGAGGAGAAGAAGCCCGAAGACAAACCTGCTCCTAAAGTAGAGCCAGAGAAATCAGAAAGCAAAAAGGAGGAGAAGAAACCAGTGGAGAAAAAGGAGGCTAAAGAGGAGAGTAAGGATGTGAAGGAGGGAGCAAAGACAGAGAAAGTGGAAAAATCCTCTGGCACAGAGACAAAGGAAAGCAAGGAGGAGAAGGCCAAGAAATAAGACTGAATGCTGTGTTTAACCTGTAGAGGTGAGGAGAAGGAGACACAAAAGAACTGTGAGGGAGGGAGGTCAGACAAAGGCATGAGATAGGTAGAGAGGAGCTGGATGTAACCAGCCATTCACACAATTTAAAGTCCAAAGCAAAGCAGGTAACAGTATGTAAGCAATATTGATTTCTGTAGCAAATAACCCCCTCGCTTCCCAAGTATGGCATCACATACCCCTGAAGCTTCTGATGTATGATTGTAGAGAATGCAGAATGCTCTAAACTCTTTACGTGAATGTGACAACTGCCCTTAATGAATAACAAGTGCATTTAAACTGAATCTAGATGAGGGACAGCAGGATCCTGCTGTACCTGCACGAGCCTTCAAGGGTAGAGATGTCAAAACAATGTCAAGCTAAAGATTGTGACAGATATTGAATATAAATTATGTCTATTTAAGGTAAAAGAAATGTCTATATTATATTTACAGATAAATCAGTAAGAAAGACTTGAATTTTTGCTCGTTGTGCACCTTAATGCAGCTTCTCCTGACAGGTGAACTGTGGCGTTTCACTCTTTCACTCTGCAATGCTAGGACAATGATGACTGTGCTATGTATAAACTGCTGAGAATATGCAACATGAAACAGTAAATAAAGAGTAAAAAGAATCACAAACACAAAAGCTGTGTGGCGTCTTCCTAATATGTTTACTCTGCAAAACAGGACATTAACCTTTAGTGGTGATTTATGAAGAGTCAGGAACACTCATGCAAGGTGTGAGAGCAAAAAGGTAAATGCTGCGAGTTACTGCACTGCATTGCGGCTAAAGAGGGGGGGAGCTGTACCCACCCCTGGCAGCCACCGCACCCTTCCTCACATCCAGCACGTCACGTTCATGTATAAATCAAGAGCAGTTCTTCCTGCTCACACAGAAAGGGCTCAATGTCTTTTTATATCCCAGATCAATTTAAAGTTAAGCCCCAGCCACAATTATTTCATTTGGTATCTTATGGAGGATGAGTCTAATGTTAGTCAGTACAAAAGTACAAATCTTTTGACTTTTCCCCACATTGTTTTGTTCATTAAAAAAACTTTTGTCAATTTGAAAAAAGGGAGCTAAATATTTAATTCCTTTAACAAAAGAAAAAAACGGTTTTATAGATCTCACCACCAGGATATGAAAATATGTTTTGTTTTGAATCATTTTAAGGCTTTCACTTAAATATAAAATCCTGACCCTGGAGGATATCTACTCTGGCATGACAGCTCTCGTTGCATCTATTGTCCTTAACAGTTTGGTCTCACTGCATCTGATAGTTGGCTGCAGAACACGAAATCCTAAACCTTGCAAATTAAATACAAAATACACCCTTCCTGCTGCAGTTTTCCTTTTCTACCCCTCTCTCCTGAGCCCCTCCTACTAGACGAGCATGTTTTTTTTTCTGCATGCACCATACTTACTAAAAATAGATCACTATTGGGGAGTTTTCTGTCATGTCTGCATCATCCGTTTGCCCCATTATTTAATTCAATTTTACCTTTCATACATAAACTCAAAGCCTTGTGATTTGGCAAAAATCCTTCATTAGGAGTTATACTTTTAAAGCTTGCAAAAAAAAGATGAAAAAAGTACTTTTTTCCTTCTGAGAACACTTGAATTACAACATTGAAAGGCTGATATGGTATTTTATCCAGTGATGCCAAAGAATAATTGCTTTTCTCAGCTTTAACTGGATCAGCAACTGCAGCGTAAAACATAAAAAGAGGAAGTTAGAAGTTACTTTTATTCCTGCTGCTTCTCTTTAAACAATTTTTACCTGCAATGAAAATCATCTAAGAAATCAAAAGAGCTTGTTAAATATATACGACTGCCAGCTCTCCTTGTAATTACATAAAATTGTCTATGTGATGTAGTAAACTCTTATATCTGGCTTATCCTGCAAAAAGAAAATGCAGTGACACTTGTGATAAAATAAAATGAATCCCTGAAAGTCCACTTTCTCAATAACTACTTGCTTTGTTGCTATTGAAGCTAAGATAATGCATGAGGGGTCAAAGGCTCACTGCACACAATAAGCAAAATATCTGATTCCAAAGGCACCATTCTCTGTGGAAATGACTCAGCTTGCTCCTGCATTGAACCACAATAGAATAATAATCAGATATCTCTGACAAAACCTATAAATAGAACAGCACAGCCACAGAGATAGGTTAGAGGACGGAAAAGTGAATAACAGAAATACAGAGTGAGCTCTAAAGCCTGCATTCATCCAAAGTCATACACAAAACACACATAATTCAAGAAAATACCAAGGTGTTGATTTATTCAAAAATTTTAAAAAGGGGTTTCAAAGAGTTACAAAGACAATCTGGAGGACTAGAATATAGAGGTTTAACGGTGGCTGAAGAAACCCTGAGGATGGTTGTACTTGAATGGCTTCAGACGAGTTGGACCCCTGAACAGAAACAGAATCAGAGGTAAGTCCATTTAGAGTCTTTGATCTTCTGCTTGTTAAAAACTGTGTAAAATTAGCTGCATACCTGACAGTGCGCAGGCACATTTTTTCACGAGGGAACTCACGAGGCCCTTCTATGCTATCATCTTGTCCTTCTGTCTCCAGATACACGTCCAGGCAGACGCACAGTCGTGCAATCTGATTGGTCAGCAGCTGGTGTCCCGGCCGCAGTCCCTGCAGTTCATTTTTGAATACGTTGACTTCACTCTCTATGGCCTAAAAATGCAAAAAGTTAAAGTCAATTATATTCTAGGACTACAAAACCAACACTTTCACAAAGTAAAAAAAAAAAATAATTCAAACAGTTCATACTCTAAGGTTGTCATCAGTGCGTCCATTGCACTCTCCTTTCCAGTTGAGAGTCAGAGAGAACAAAGGAGAGATCTCTGGGTAACGAGGACTCAGAACCACTGCAGCATGGAGACGAGCTGCGAGAAATACAAGCGCGGTGTTAATTTATGAAACAAAGCAAATAAATGAGACCCAGTTCTGTTGTCGTGACTGGACTTACCCGTGCCTCTCTCTATGACTCCCATAAAGAACAGATCCGTCTCCTTGGCCAGTCCAGCATCAGTTACATGACGGGTATAAGGCAAATCCTTTAAAACAAGAAAGATTACACACCCAACCAATAAATAAATAATAAAATAAACATAAAAACATGTTTCATTGACTTAAACAAAGAAATGTTTATATGAGACAAAGCATAACTCTACCATGTACTCCTGGTGACTTATGGTGGTCCAACGCGCTAAACGAGAGATGATCTTGGCTGGAAAGAGTTGCTGACACTCACTGGAGACTGGGATGATGCTGTGTTCTGAAAACAGAAACAGAGTAAAAAATCTCCTCTACCAATCTGGGGTTGTTAACAAGCAAAGCTGGTAAATGTTGTACCTAAAGAGGCAAACTGTTTTTGCAGAGCCAAGCGGGACTGGACTCGTCCCCTCAGTAGCTTCATGGTACTCTCCATGTGACTGGCACTGAGAGAACTACCTACAAGCACACCCTAAATACAGCAACAATAAACACAGTTTTATGTTTGTAACTTTGCTCTGCTGGGATACATCTAGATGTCAACACAAACCTCTGAAGTTTCACTAGGGAAATGTAGTCCTCCAAGGTTCTGGACCCACATGTAGGGATATCCCAGATCCTCCACATAATCAACAAACGAAGCAATCCTAAAGAGAAATTACAGGTTAATGCAGTTTTATTTACCGTACATATTCACTCCCTCTGTCTTTGTAGTGATCAACAAATAAAGCTGCTTGCCGGCTGAGTTGGTTTTGATTTGTGTCTCATCTCCAATGAGCCATGCTGAGTCCAACTTGCATTTTTATTTATAACTAAAAACAAACTTTTGCCATCCGTCACCACTAACAGCACTTGTTGACCTACATGCTTGTGATTGAGACAGTGAAAGCAACAATCAAAATGACATTCAAAAAATGACGATCAACAGAAAGATTTACAAAAACCACTCAACCCGCTCCTTGTTGAGCATGCTAGTACCAGAAAAATAATTTGCGACCACACACCCACAATCACCCAAGGTGAAAGGCCAAACTGCACAGCTGTGCCACCATAACAAATAAACAACACAAGTATTCACTTTGTGTCTTGAGGTACTTACCCAACTTTATCAAACTGGTAGCGATTGGCTGGATTTGGAGTTTCTCTTCCCTGATCGTTAGTGTACAAACAGCTGAGAAGAGTGTCTGATTTAAGAAGATCCCTGAAACAAGAAAACATCATCATCACCTTTTTGGACTCATAAAGAACATATCAAATTCTAATGTCCATACACACACCCTGCGCTGATGGCTGTGCTGAGGTCTGTGGAGGTGGAGACTTTAGTCTTGACCGTCATAATGTTCAGATTCATGAGGTAGAAGAAGTAGAGATGAAGAATGCTGCCATCTGTGGAGACAAGAGGAAAAGACATGCTGATTAACCAACCCGTTCCCATCTTTATGAGCCTCTCACTGAGTGTCTTTTTATTAATCCTTCCAGTGATAGCCCTCCTGGGGTTTTACTTTACACCGCAGTGTTACAGAGCAGGAACTGGGTGTGGTCAGAACAACAGCTTGCTAGCAGCACCTTGCTAGCACATAGAACGCTGATGGTCACCTTTCAAGCTCCACTCTCTGCAGTAACAGTGAACTCAGTGACACATTGTCACTCACACCTACACTGCTCACTTTTTGCTTTTACTGCACTAAAAAGGCTGCTGCAGCTGGCAGCTGTTTCAAAAAGGAAGAGGAAAGGATGTAGAAACAAAAGTCAGAGCGAGAGAAAAAGAGAGAGAGAGCTTTTAAGAGAAAATGCTTACAAGATTGTGTAGGTGCTTGCAGACCTACGATGCTGCTAGTGTCTCCCTCACCTCACCCCCCTCCCTACTCCCACTTTAGGTAGCATTACGCCTGCAATGCAGATCCTCTCATAATCTGTCACTAGATTCCTTTTGTTGCCAGCAGAGGGAACACAAGGGTCAAACGGTGTCATGTCTCAGCAGAATGGGTCACAATTTCTTTCACATACTATATAAAGGTGTAGAGTTACTACACAGCACAATGTATACACGGTCACATTACAAGGTGTGCAAGACAAAAGGGATGTAAATATTAGGGTGCACGCTGGGTAAAGAAAGGGAATGTTGCGGTCTGCAGAAAAAAAACATGCACTTGATTTATATTGACTTCTATAGAAAGGTTAAGATGAGGCACCTTTACACTTGAGGTCCAAGCAGAGGGACAGAGGGTGTCTTTTCAACATCTCTCGTCTTTTATCATCCAGCTGGCCGCCTGTAGTTGGTCGTCTTCTTTTCTGTCAAACACAAAATAATAAATTGTGAATTCAGACTGTTGGTTTATATTATCAGTTAAAAACTAAATAAAGGGTTAGAAAAATCAAAAGATAGACAAAAAGGTGTAATGTGTTTAACACTATAGGACACATCAAAAACAAGTTAGATTAACTTTACAGGCTCACAGAAAAACTTTGTAACATTTTGTCCAAAAACGAAAGAAAAAACAAGGTAAATCCAAACAAAAAACATGATAAAAGATTATAATCTTTAAATACCACCAGCAAGTTGTTTAAATATTTAAATCTTAAAACATGTAGTTTATTGATGTAGCTTCTATATTTTGAGCTGCTGTTTCTACAAATCTAGACACCAGGTACCATTAAAATATATATAATTATGTTGTAATGCAAAAACAACCTGCAGCCCTTCACTTGAATGAATAAATTTGTAAAGCTTTAACATCATCAGTTGCCGCCAGTGGCAACTGAAATATTTAATTATAATTGACAAATAAGAAATCAAATCTAAACCAGACTAGTGATAGCTGGTTCTACATAGCAGTGTTTCTACTTTTTGTTTTCCATAAGTACAAATAAAAGTGGAAAAATAAAGAGAACAATAACTGGTAAAAATCCTTAAAATATTTTGATGATCAGCAGTAGACAACCATGCAGAAATGGCAATTGAACACAGACTTTTCTTCCATTCTATACCCATGTTGTAATTTGGAAAATGTTTCTACCTCACAACAATAGACAGGCATCCTGGTTTAAAAAGTGCACATTGCTTTGCTGCTGAGTGTGCATGTCCCAGATGAATCAGGTTACAGTCACCTCCCGTAGTCTTGGTAAATATTTCCCAGAATCCCCTACTGGTGTCCGGATGCAGCAGTCAATCGATGGCTGCCACTCTCCATCCCACCGGACAACGACGTGTGGAAGCTGAGCCTTCAGAATAAGTTTGTGTGTCCAATGCAGGTATATTTAGAAACAACTGAACTCCTTGACCTGTGTTTAATAACGTGAGTGTGTGTGTGTGTGTGTATTCTGGAGAAAAGCCAAGCCTGCGACTTACTGTTTTCTCTTGTTCTTCTTCTGCATCTGAATCACTCTCATCATCTGGATGAAAAAACACACACATTTGATTACCTGCTTTGAAGAACCTATAAAAACTTTAACAATAAAAATGACAAAGTTATGTGTTTGTTCATCATATGCACAGACTTCATGCATACATGTAGTGTCATTCATACCCTGGGAATCATCAGGAGGCTTGGACAGGGCTTTGGCCTCATCAATATCTCCACTGATCGACACACTCAGGTTCTTATCTGAAATTAAAAAAAAAAATTACAAACCACTTACAAGCTAAACTTGCATATTATGTAGCAAACCCAAGTTTGGCTTAATTTATAGTATGTTTTGTAGCAGTTACTCACCACAGGCTTGGCCATATGCATTCGACTGAACAAACAGCACATAAAGGGGTGGAGGCAGGTGGCGGGCGATGTCTGCCTGTTTCTGTGTCTGTTCAAATGGCATGGAGAGGTAATCCTGAACTGGAAGAGATGCCTGTGAAGAGACAGAAATAAGAGGTGTTAACTTGTGTCTCAACAGTCCAACCGTCACCTCTGAAAGGAATTCCACTTGTCACTTTTCTTTACAATCACATAAATGAAAATGGCACATTTCAAAAGAAATCCTTGCATCCAACTTAGTCTGGAAAACATATTTATTGAATATTTATGTAAAAATCTGATTTAGCGATATGCAAAGCATTGTAATGTAGAGTATGAATGTAATTATATTCTGATGCTCTTTTTACCATGACAAGGCTGATGTTCTTGAACATTTGATACATTTTCTGAACTTGTACAAATACATTTTCTTACTTTAGGATTGTAGACATGTTCTGCTGCTTGTCATTTATTTGTATTAGATTTATTTACTCAAATTCTAATTTCAGTTTTTACCTGCATTATAGCATTCAGTCCTGGCTGTAAGCTTCTTAAATGCTCCTTCTTAACTTCAATGGTCTTGTGAATTTTCTCCTTTGTGGCTTGTGACTCCTTGTATTTCTCAGCCAACCTGTTTCAAATCATAAACTTTAAACAACTGCTCTTTGATGAAGAAAAACTACATAAAACAGCAATAAATAAGTACAACAGTGAAAGTGTGTACTACTCAATTTAAAAGTTTTGCACCTCTTCCTCTGTTCAAGCTCCCAGTCCAGCCGTGCCAGTGTGAGCTGGTGGGGATCATCTTTTGTGAGAGGAGGCCTAGAAATCTCCGGTGGAGCATCCTGGTAAAACTCTTCTTCACTCACCAAGTCGATTTCTTCATGTTTAGACCTTATTCAGGGAGCGAGAACTTAATTACAGTTATGACAAGGTCATCTTAAGATGAGCCTTGAATCGGAAATTTTTCAAAACCAAGTATTTAAGAGAGCAACATGTGTTATCTCATATTCTTTAATCTATCTCTTTATCAGAGTAGTTACTTTGATTCAAATTTGAGAAGTTTACATTAGAGTTTTCTCATACATAGAGATGTGGTCACTGCTTTTCTGTAATTTGTCCATTTAAACTGATAAACAAATGTGTTGCATTGATTAAGAGGATTTCAAAAGAGCCAAATAAAAAACTAATGGCAAATAAAATATGTGGTACTAACTTGAACTCCAGACATTTGCTGATCTCCTTCTGAAGATGCATAACTTCATAAAGAAGATTTTGCAGCTGAAGGTTAAGCACATCAACTCTCTGTTTAGCCTGCAGACAGAAAAAATAATCACCTTTGAGGCTTGCTGATGGGTTGTAACATGACAAAACACACTGCAAAAAAAACAACACATTTATGCTTGCCAAAATCTAAACCAGGTCTTTTAAGATGAATGAGTGTATAGATTGGACTTGAATTATTACATTTAAAGCTGTAACAAACAAAAACTATTCTTGCACACTGGCATTTACTGCACGTAAATCTTAAAAGGAAAAAGGTGCTTATTGTAAAACATTCCCTCTGTGATCAGCACAAAAAAAATGCCTGATGCAATATTTTTCAGCAAGTGAATGAAACACTACAACTAGAGCTGCTTCTTTTAATGCTTCATAAAAAGATGTGTGGGAGATTTACCTCATGTGTTTGGTCTCTGCCTTTCTTCAGTCGCATATGAGCCAGACGGTTGAGCTTCTTTAGATTCATGAAGAGGATACAGCTCTGCATACGTTTTTGTTCGACCTCCACATTCTTAAAAAAATATATAATAGTAACATTTATCTACAGATATCAATATTAATTTTCACCCACATATATTGAACTGTTGTTCCTAAACTTTCTAGGTATGTTCCAGAGGGCTGAGAGTCCATTATTGCAGCATATGTTTTAGATGTAATCCAGCAGAGAATAGTAAATGTTTGAACAACACCTAAAGGAAAAGTCAGATTGTGTTTTTGTATTGTTGAGATTGTGATTCTTACCCCCTCCTTGGCACCACTGGCCTTCAGCTCCTGGATCTCACTCATGAGTTTGGCTAAACTATCACATGACTCTTTGTACTGCTCAAAGTCCAGTTCAGGGTCCCTGCCATCCAATTCCACCTCCTCATTATAGACACGTACATCCTAGACGAAAATAAGAACAAAATAAATCCAGTTAGTCTCCACAGTATTTTTTAAACTCAAATTAAATAATTTAAAAAGCACCAGTTTACAGCACGTCATCTCAAAGCACTACATTGCTCTCACATCTACAATAGCTTGACCTAACCATGCTTTTTTAAGAATATAGAACCATTAGAATATTCCATTCACAACAACAAAATGTCTTTCTGTTATAGTTAATAGTAGACGCTCTGAGTGACTCTGGTTACCTGCTGGTCCACCTCCCCACGACCTCGCTTCACCTCCGGGGTTGCCGTTTCACTGCGGAGAACCTTAGCTTTCCGCTTCTTAAGAACCTCGGAAGACATCGGTATCTGGGTGAGAAAAATGTTGGTCTGGATAAAAACACACCTACAAAAACATCACTTTGGTTACTATAATGACAACATGTTAGCATGCAAGCTAATCTAAACGCGAGCTAACAACTGTTAGCTTGTAGTTACCAAGGGTAAATTTACCGACAAAACTGACAATTTGACGGCTATTATGCAAAAAATATGTTTGTAAATAAGCAGCCAACATACACAAATTTATTTAGTCCAAAATTGCGCCTGTATTTGTAAATAAGTATGCATAAACACCGGGGTCCTCTTCGGTTCTTCAGCTACAAAGCGCTGGCTAATTACGACGGAAGCCCGCCAGGGTCCAAAAACAGTGCGTAAGAGCAAAAAAAGGCCAACACTGCCACCTACATTCTTCTAAGCTATGTTAAATGACAAGTATTTATAAAATTAGTAAAAAATAAAAAACAAAACTATAACAGTACATTTGCAGTTACTATTTTTACATTAACAATATTTTGTAAGAACAATGTCATTATACCGTACCTCATTTAAGTCTTAAATTGCCAAACGTGCAACGTTTGAGCTATTGGCTCTCAAAATATCATAAACTGCAGTATATCATCACCATGTCACACTGTTGTGTAATGTTTCTATCCTAAAAATTTGATACATTTATGGTAAATGTAAGCTGTATCCCATTTTAGTGACATTACTTGGTATCATGTACTCATCACACATGTAATGTATAAATCTAGCACTTAAACATATTTCATCAACTATGAAAGCTTTAAACACAACATACTTTTTAAAAGTGTTTATTCACAGTTTGACATTGACAGTGTTTGAATTTTACAAAGAGACATACAAATTATACAGAAATACTCAAATTCCATAAAAAAAAGTTATTATACTCTTTTAAGACTAGGCAGACTAAATGTTGAGTCTGTCTGTGCTCATTTTGCCATGTCTATCAGACTCTGTAAAGATGTAGGAACCCAAGTCTTCTCACCTTGCACAAAGACAACACCCCTGTCTATGTAGATAACAATACGCCCAAATGTGTACAGCTGCTTTCCCTCGTGTCGTTTGCCCACTAAGGGCATGAAGACAATATTGTTCTCCTCTGCCTTGGTCTGAATAAGATCTTTGAAGTTAGTTGGCACACCAGCACTGACGCCCCTATGAGCAACACTCTCAGCATCTCTGCGCTCCTGCAGAGCTTCATACTGGAAGTCTTTCCGTCTTTCTGTTTGGGTGAGATATGCAATATTCTCCCTTGCACCTGGCTGCATATATCCACCTGTAGATGTAAAAAAAAAAAAAAAGGTTATGATAGGATTTGGTACTTTATATTATGCTTTCCTTTTTTCATATTTACATTTTATTGAAATATATTGTGAATACCAACCTATGCCAGAAGACACTGCACGGTTCATGATGTCCAAAGCTTCATTGAATTTCTCTTTAATGAGGGGCTGTGCCAACAACAGGTCGCTAAACATGCTTTTCCAGCCGAGGTACCACTTAGTGATTTCTTCATAATTTGGACTGTTGCTCAGCCATGAACACAGAACCTAAGATCAGCATAATACATACAAAAAAGATATAACAGACTAAATAATCCACAACAAACAACTGCAGACATATTTTCATATCCACCACATCTCTGTGTGTGACACTCTGTAAGAACCTTCACTGACCTGCAACCATTTTGCGAAAAAGTTTTTGTCCAGCAGAGAAACGAGGCTGGAAACTGACAGCATGCCCTCCCAGTCCATCACCCAGTGAAATGGCTCCATCTGCTGCTGGTGAGGGTTGATCACTAGTTCTTCCAGGCACAGTGCTGAAACAGGCCATGATATGAAGGGAGTTCAGGGATGTTTGGATTTGTGTGATAGATTTGATTGGAGTGGTTGCTGCTAAACACATACCTAGTTTGGGGATGATGTTTTTCACCATGAAGGCCTCCCATGCACCTACTGTGAAAACATTGTTCCACGGCTGAAGGATGAGGCGGGCTGAGGCATCGCTGGGATGCCAACGCTGCAAAGCATTGGACAGTTTGCTCCTAATTGGTGGGTAAAGAGGCTCTAGACGTGATTGGAGAAGAGGCAGCCAAGGGTGGATCCAGGAATGAATAGGCACCGTGTCAGTTAGAGGGTTCCAACTATCCACCTATTGAAAAAGGAGACAAAAGATTTAAAGGTAATAACCACATTTGTGATGCTAAAAGTATGACATCAGATGAAATGCACAAGTTTGAGAAAGTCCTCCTGTTAAGAGTTTGTGTCTTGCCTCTCTTTGTAATCTTGGTAAGATCATCTGCTCCAGCAGGTGATCCAGGATCCACTGGGGCAGAAGAGGAACCCACATTTCCACACAGTCCACCATTGGCCCAACCATTCGAGGTTGCCAACCTGACACACAAGACCGCATCACTGGGATCCACACGTCCCATAACAATCTGGATCAAAAAAACATTTTAAAAACTAAAGCCAGGTTGTAATACAAGCAATAACAATTAAAACACACAAATAAGGTGTTAAAAAAGTGACCTGTGGTAAGGATCCATATTTGAATGTGGACCACTGGAGTGTATGTCTCTGGATTCAAGGATTGCTCTCCACAGACCAATATCTTCCAGACAATAAGAACTGTCCTGAAACGACCAGTAAAATGTTTCGGTAACAGCTTAGATTTTTATAATTTAATTAAAAAAATGTGGTTTCCTCCAACTCTAAAAGACTACCTTTAGAGGATCCCACAAGGAGAGTTTCTCTTTAAGCAAAGGATGAATGACAGCCACAGCCAGGTCCGCCAGTCCCATTGTCTTGTATTCTTCATAATAATCTGTCTGTAATGTCTCAAAGATTCTGGCACACTCCTGAAAAGAAAACCCATTAAAATCAGCCTCATAATTCTAAAATGAAAACTGACTGACGTATCCTGCAGTGTGTGTTTGCTTTAACAAAAACCTGTAGGGTTGGTGCCTCTCCTGGTGCCGTCTCCTCAGATGGAAAACGCTCCACCAGTGCCAGCACAGCTTCCATTCTTTGAATGGATTCTTGCTCTACATCCAGTCTGCTCTGCAAAGCTCGTGACTCATGGCTCAGAGAAACCACAACGTCTTTTTCATGCTGCAAACGTCTTGCAGACTACAAAAGATGCATGACAAAAGAAAGAAAACTTGTAGAATTTGCTCAATCTTATAAGGAACAAATTCTTCAGGCTCCTGATCTATAAAAATAAACATTTATATCAATTCTTGTTTCAGCCAAATACATTTGTAAAAACAAACAAAAAAAATCTTACCTGTAATATGTCTTGTTCTGTTAGGTCTATCAGAAGCTGCAGGTTATGCTCAAGCTCAGGGAGAGCAAAGCTGGACCCCTTCTGATCCCGGGAGGACAAGCTTGGTGGAGCTTCATCAGGAACACTGTGCTTGTTGGACATCTGACTGTAACTGTAGTATACCTTCTGCTCTCGTCCAGTCATATCGATTACCTAGAACAAAGAGAAAAGTACATCAAAAAGCAAAAACAACAGGCACTGATGTAGTTATGTGGTTATAGAAATGTCATATACTTGGTTTTGTGTTTTTGGCAGTGGTGTCTTAGAGAAGTAGGTATACTAGCCAGTGAGAGGCAGTGGTAGGTAGGTTATGTTTTCACACTACTGAATATCATACATTTCTAAGAGGATTTAAAATCATGTATAATTTATGATGTCTGAAAAAAAAAATCACTATCCTCTGTAAATCAAGCATAACTTGCTAAGGGCCATGAATGTGATTACAATGTACTTTTATCCTTCCTATGAACTAAGAATAAAAACAAAACAATGCAAAACTAAAACATACCTTGACCTGTGTCAGCTCTCCTGTTGATGCTGGCGTGCTCCGACTTGCCATTTTACCTTTAGCCTTCAACTCATCTGCAGTTCTGTAAGAGTACTTGGGTTTCTTTTTTCCACCAGACACAGCTGGATCCTTGCGCCACTGACCAAGTTCCTTCTGAAATTCCTACACAAAGAAAAAATATGTCTAAATGACTCTAATGAATCATTAGATCAATAACATCAACCACATAAATAATAAAGTGCCAAAGATGTAAGTTTTCATTACCTTTTCCTCCTCTTCCTCTGAGTCAACTACAGGAAAGTCCTGAAGACTCTGCTGAGTTCGCTCATTACCATAAGCACCAACAGCTCCTTTTCCTTTACGAACCTTTGCCTCAATAGGGTTTATGATACCTATAATAATGCAAGTATATCATATTAAAGTATTTGCACCACAACCACAAAATACAAACAATTTTACATTATTATCTAAAAAATATCTTCATCAGTTGTACTCACCCTGTGCATTCTTGCCCAAGCCTTTTCCTGGTTGGTAACCCATTTTTTGCAGAAGTCTCTGTCCAATCCCCTTGGTGTGTTTCTCCCAGTTACCGATACCTTGTCCAGAATGTATGCCACCAGCAAATCTCTGGGACTGATTCCCACGGAAATTGCCCTAGCAGAATAGTTCATTTTTTTCCAATATTAGTTTTCCTATAATTTATTTCATTGACTGCTCAGAAAGCATAAAATGTGTATGCATTTAAATTACCATCTGGAGTTTTTTGGGGGCAGTCACACGTAAAGGGGGAGGTGCTGCAGAAGCAGCAGCATCATCATCAGAGTCATCGGAGCCTTCATCTTTTTCCTGCTCTTTCTCTTCAGCTGCAGTCTTACGCAGACCAGCACTCACAAAACTCACTGGAACAGTGTAGTCCTTCGATCTAGAAAGGAATCACAAACACTTTATTCAAACCTTTGTTATACTTAAGTTTGGACCTGTTTTTGTGTCAAGAACAAGCCAATATTTTACTTTTTGCCACCAAAACTGGGCCTCTCATCTTCATCTGAATCCTTCTCAGCCCAGATGCCATAGGTGGCTTGCTCCTTGCTCTGCCTGAATCTGTGACGATCAGGATTAAACTCATTGGCCAGATCCCAGTCTGTCACCTCAAAGCTCTCGACCTCCACACCTTCCTCCTCCTCCTCCCTCCGCCCGTAAAGGTGGGACATTGACATCTCTAGATATTAAAAATACACAAAATATAGGCCTTAATGACATGTGAAGGCCAAATCATAAAGACATACATTCACATTTTTAGGAGAAGCACACATTTGGACTTAAAAGCCGAAAAAATATATTTAGCCAAAAAAAAAAAAAAAGAGTTGAATCTGATATGAAGTAAACACATTTTAATTATTGTTAGGCAAATATTTCGTAATAAACAAACATTTCCGATCAATAACAATATGGTGTTGGATTTGGGGACAGCGGATGAATAGAAAACCGAACAGATCTACTTCTCTGAAGAAGAAAACGCAGCGAAGGCTAATATTTACTAGTAAAAGCAAACGTTCTGTGACATAAATATAAAAACACATAAAATTGGTTAGTAGTGAAAAACAACAGCAACTTCACTTTAGCTAACTTACCAATAAATCAATTATGATCTTGTCGGAGATCAGTAAGACATATTTTAGGCGATACGCCACTTTGCTAACGAAAACTTTTAGCCAAAAGAAAGTACTTCCGGTTTACTGGTGTTACATCAATAATGTACACTATAATCATATTCTCTAAAGTCTTAAAGAGGCTACATCCTTTAAAATCTCTCGACTCACATCAGATTTAAGACAATTTCAAATATTTTCACGATATGGACAAATAATTAATTCAACAATGAATCTCTTCATGATTAGATGGAACTCTGAGTGAGACGGAAACAAAAATTGCAATTACACCGGAAAAAGAATTGTGTGTTGCAATTAAACTGCCCCCACGTGTTGTTGAGTGCTAGCTAAATAGCGCATAAAATGCTAACTTTGATATTAAACTTCACATTTCAGTGATGTTTTTGACTAGAAACGTGTGCACATGTGTACATCGTGTCCAAGAATTAACATAAATGTCGGACATCACTGAAGAATGGCAGGTAGTTCGGCGGCGAAAAGGTGCATCGAGACAATTAAAATCTCATCGAGTTTCTTTAAACTCACCCTCACACCTCCAAGAACAGCTGGAGGTCGGGAAACTCATCAAAAGAATTAGAGAAAATATGTGAGAAATCAAACTCTATCCAACAGATTCTGTGAAATCATGTATTTGCCCATAAGTTGTAAGTCTGCCTATTATTATTATTATTATTGCGTTTTATTGTTATTTGTCTTCTTAGGATCGAACTAAAATGCGAAGATTTTTGGAAAGAGTGGAAAGGTGAGTTAATAGAACAAGTAGAACTGCCATCAGATTTTTAGCATGATTTAAGCATGGTGACTTGGTGTAAATGGCCTCTAAGTCCAAGGACTCTCAAAGTGCTTTACGCTACATTTCAGTCATTCACCCACTCACACACACATTTACATCCTGGTGGCAGTGAGCTACATTGTAGCTACAGCTGCTCTGGGACAGACTGTCAGAGGCCACGCTACCTACTAAGCTTAATGGATAATCTTCTCTGCAGATCAACTCCTTGCAGCAGCAGCATCCCTGAGACCTCGAGAGGATGATGACCAAGATCATCTGGAGAAAGACCCAGAAAAAACACACCAGCCACTGGAGTGTGTGTGTTATGGCCTTGGGTCTTTTTCTTCATGTGTAGCTGCACGCTACCAACTTGCTTTTTTGCTGCTGCTCCTGGATGTTGGACAGGTCAGAGGATAGACTCCATCTGTGTTATAAATAACACTCATGAGATTGATGCAAATTATGTGTCTTATTGATTCTGTTTCTGTAGATTCCACTGCAGGACTGTTATGTTTATGATCCCGTGTTCTCCTCTGCGGAGATGGATGTTTTAAGAGAGCTGGGTTTGACTGTAGTCACAGAAAATGAGGTCAGTTGATGGTTGCTCATGTATTTTGTTCTGTCACAGACATAAAACTCTATTGTCAGGTGCACACTATGAATAGCTTTCCAAATCTAACCTCAGATTGTGCTTTTCTACATTTAAACAATTTCAGCTTGTTATTTGTAAAAATACTCAGAACTTTGTTTCTGGAGTTTAGATTACAGATGTGATAAAACTCACCATGAGTCCCACCTGTAAAGAAAAGAAAGTTTATTTATATGACACCTTTCTAGATGTAAATCACAAGGTGCTTTACAACATAAACAAGTGAGACAAATATACACAGAGAGCTGACAATATAAATATAAAGGAATATAAGGAAAAGAGAACTGCACATACACCTAACATTACCTGTCCACCAATGTACTTTTATGTTAGTTTAATTTCTGTTTATTCACAACTTTAAATATTACAAAATCAATGCATGGAGGGAAAAAGCACCATCTCTATTCTCTGTATTATACAGGAGGGGAAGCGTTTGGCCTCTAAACCCACTCTGTTTTACCTAATGCACTGTGGAAAAGCACTGTACAACAACCTCCTCTGGAGGAACTGGAGCACACAGTGTTTGTCTCAGGTGTTGATAATTGGAAACAGCTTCAACGGCATAAAGGAGAGGTTTGTATGTTACTTGCATGATGGACATTATGTTTGAGCAGTTGGATAAAAGATAGAATGAAGTTCCCTTTCTGTTATAGGACCATCGAGAAAGAGCTGAAGCGGGACTACAGCTACATCAGTAAGGCTGTGGGTTTATGTGATGAGAGACTACTGCCCTGTCCGTCCCATCTGATCAACATCTTTAGTGATACAGCTGTTATCTCTTTTCCTTCAAACAGCCTAAAAAGACTCACACACACTTTTTGGACAGAGTCACCTGAGCCTCAGTACCTACACTGCTCAGATTTGGAGATTACACTGAGAGAAACTTCTCTGTCAAAAACTTCTCAGACAGGTGACAGCAGGGGGCATATGTTATAGTTAATTCATATTAACATAATATACTTTTTTTTTTAATAAAAGAATCTTATGAACTGGAATTTTCTATTTAGCCACAATCATGGTGAGTTTTTCTAAAAACTATCTGGAGGAGGGAAAGATAACATTGACCAGCTTTCAGGTAGCAATAAGTAGTTTTACAGTTTAAATTTGTCTTTGCCATGTTGGTATTTTCCATATTTCATTTTGGTTGCTATTAGTTACAATTGTATTACAGTTGTTTGTTTATTGCCAACCTGCAAAGGCTTTAAACTGAGATCACTAAAAATATTTTTATGAAGAGAAGCTCTAAGAATTTTTTTCAGAAAAAAATCTTTTAAAAAGCCTTAATTGTTTTAGAAGCTGCATCATTACTAGGTTGTTACATCTAACTGGTACAACTAATCAGAAATGTATGAATCAGTTGATTTTAACTCACACACTGTTAAGGATTTAGGTTCAAGGTTTAGTTTATTTATCACAAAACAGCATCACAAAATTAAAAGGTGTGTTAGAGCTGTCAAGGCAACACCTGAACAAAGATGGCCCCACAGTGAGCTCTGAGGAGAAGCAGAAATATTTAATAAACCAACATGATGATTTTGAAAGACTTTGCAGCTACCAACTGCTGTAAACACTTTAAATCTGGTTAAAATCACAGGCTACAATCAAAACAGTTTCTAGTTGTTTCATTATTCCATGCGTGTGATGCATTTTATCCAGTTTCTCTCAGCATGACTTCATCTTTCTCATTCATGTGACTGCATTACTTCTTTTGTTTAAACCTACATTTTAACTAAAGTAAAGACTGAGCAGTAAGAACAAGGTTGTTAAAAAGAAGAGAACAGATGTTTAATACACCAAAGTAAAAAGTTTATTGCTGGAAAAAAAAAAAACAAGTCTAAACAACACAGCCTTCTCACAGCATCTGTGACAGTAAAACATCTACAACATAAAGTAAAACTCATCTCTTTCTTAATGCTGGCTCTCTGTTCTTTAGATCCTTTTACATTTTAAATCCTGGGAGGGTTTCATCTTGCAGCAGTGACTTTAGAAAGCTTGTTTTCATTCTTCAGCCGCTCCATTATCAGTGACACTATCTACTCCATTTTCAGTTTTGCTTCCTGCTCCATTAGTAGGCTTTGAAACAACATCTGCCCAGGTCAGTTTACTCTTAAGGACCGATGGGCTGGGTATGACGTCTCCATTTGTTTCACCATTTTTCTCCTCTGAGTTTGAATTAATCTGACCTTCGGCTGCTGTCTGGACTTCAGCCCCTGTACCTTCTCTGTTTTTATCTACATCGGTTTTCTCCTCATGTTTGCTTTTCTCAGCTGACTCTGTCACATGACCGTTAGCTAACTCGCTCGCGTCACTCTCAGTGGCTGCCACATCCAGGGGCAGCTCCTGTTGGCTCTCGCTGTTTTTCTCCTCTGCCTTGTTTCCTCCATCCTCAGTTTCCTTCCTACATCCTGTGTCTGAGACAAACAGCTCAAATGGAAGTTTGATTCCCAGTTCCTTCGCTGCTGCAATCTTTCTCTCCAGGTGTTTCTGTTTATATTCCAGGAACCTGTCACTGTGAAAATACAGAATGGGGTTTGACATGGGACAGAATATTAAAATATGCAGAATATCATTAAAAATTCAAACTGCAGTTGAACAAATGTTAGTGCTTTGCCTTCTCTCATTTTGTAGTTTATGTATCAACTGTTATTTTGACATTAAAATCATAATTTAATGATACTGTCATAAATCTCAGTATTCACTTATTTTAATATTTAATGTGCTTTTTTTCTAATCTGTGTGATTCGACGGCATCTGACCCTTGTTGAACATCAGCCCTGCATGTTGTAGCAAAGACTTACCTGCGTGTGATCTTCCTGATCCCCAGAACCAAAACCATCTGCTCCAGAATGGTATCGGACGTTGGGCTTAGACACTGAGAACAAAGAAGGCGGCAACATAAAATACTTCCTACTTTCCCCATGTAAAACTTTTGTACATAAGCTCTTGTCTTTGTGTACCTCCACGGTCTGCTCAGTGCCGTCAGCTCCAGCCTGTCTCAGCGTGCGCTCTACCTTCACTGCCTGTTTGGTTATTGTGCTCAGGAACTCCTTGCTGCAACGCGTCTGTGGGTGATCCTCCCCGAACTGTAAGAGAAAATAATTGTAAGGTAACATCTTCACATAGTCAGTTAATCAATCATACTTTCTTCTCTCAATCACAGTTGCACACCAAGGAGGTGAAGGCAGAGAGGGCGTCTTTCTCATGTGTCATGGCTCCTCTGTAGTCACCCTTACTGCACATCCACTGGGCCAACAGGTGCTGACTGCACAGAAAGATCGATGATTAAGAAAAAGACAAATAATGGATCAACTCACTGACTTTATATACAAACTATCAATGTGATTTGATTGACGTCTTACTTTAGAGCAGTGTGTAGATTTGTAAGGCCGAAGAAGGAAGTGTTGAGTCTTAGAGCGTTCTTTTGGAACTGTCCTGTCTGATCTTCTGTCAGCATCAAGCCGAGACAGCTCTGACAGGAGAGGATCAGAGGACTGAATTTTTAAAAAGTGAACGTTTCTAAGCATGTAGTGAACAGGTATTAAGTTGCTCTGACTCACATCCAGTGTTGCAGTGTATGGGTGGTCCTCTCCGTGAATTGTTAGCATCAGAAGTCGAGCTCTGAGAAGACACTTCTGAGCCAGGACCGTCTCTCCTCCAGCATATGCATACACACCCAGGAGGGCCTGTGGATGGAAAAAAAACATATTAATCAGACTGTGGCAGAGCTGTAGATCTCTAAATGTACAACTGTACTCACATATTGCTGAATAGTGTTGGGGTGGTCAAAGCCAAGCACCCGCTCACTGATGACCACTGCTTTCAGCTGCACACTGCGAGCCTGGACAACAAAAAGTCATAGAAAAATGAATATCCAGGGTTAAAAAGTATTCTGAATTTGAGTGCGTGCATGCTGTCATAAGTACATTTAGTTGCTGTAAGTACATCTGGCTTATGGAGTATGTTTGTGGAGTTGTAGGCATACCTCAGCTGCTTTCCCCTGCAGGTAGGTCACCTTGGCCAACAGGCTGTGGCAGTGACATGCCTCAGGGTGCAAATCATCACACACCCTGCCAAACAGGTAAGCTGCTTCCTTCAGCTGCTCGTGAGCCTGATCCAGCAGACCTGCA
Source organism: Callopanchax toddi (assembly GCA_006937965.1). NCBI lineage: Eukaryota > Metazoa > Chordata > Actinopteri > Cyprinodontiformes > Nothobranchiidae > Callopanchax > Callopanchax toddi. The sequence continues at coordinate 96,593 of SSNR01000235.1, forward strand.
GCCAGAAAACCCACAGTCGTTTTTGCACAGAATGTGAAATAATGAAGATTAATCAACAACATTAGCTGGACATAACTGCAATTTAGGCCTACCCTTCAGAATGGAGTTCTGTGCAGCTTTATATGCTTTTGAAGCATCAACAGTCGGCATGTGAAGATGTTTAACAACAGGGAAGATGTTGAGGATGTCGTCTGGACTGATGGGGGCTTTGTTTAGGTTGTCAAATAAGTAGTCTCTCAGCCTTAACTGGTGCCAACACAAAATTAGAATTTAAAATGTTTTCCCGGCTTCTTATTAGATTTAATTAAATTACAGAATTTACAGGGTCAGATATCAATTTGAACAAACTAGTATGGACTAAAGCCAAGCTCAAACATCTGGTACCTGTACTCCGGTTTTTAAACAGAATTCTCTGAGCAGGGAGACCTTCTGAAGACCATAGTGCTCCACCAGGTGGTTTGGACCAGAGCTGTCAGACAAATAAAAGAGTTAAACGCTGACTGGACCATTTCACGGTGGGGAGGGGGCAAAACACAAGAACTTTATGTCCTCACTCGAGGCTGTCAGAGATGTTATATGTTTCAACAGCATCTTGGCAGACCAGATTCCACAACTCGGCTCCAGTGAGCATGCTCCAGGGTGTGTTCTCAGAGGCCCCAGAGCCACGGCCCCGCCGTCTTGACTTCTTCTTAGTCTCCTCCCCGACAGGAGAAGGAGGGAAGTGGGGGACCAACAGGCAGCCAAGGAAGTGACTGACAGCTGCAGCAAGACTCGGCACGTCCACACCCTATAAGATATGACAAGAAGCTGAGCTTCATTCTCTGATGAAAGGTGTCAGAAGATTAGTGAGGGGTCATCACAGAACGATTACCTGGAGGAAACTGTTGAACACTCTTCTTGTTGAGCGGATAAAAATTTCTCCTACTGCTGATCTCTGTTGATGACACAATGAAACACATTGCTCACAGTGTGTTGGATTTTTCTCTGTTTGAGAAAACAAACAAACAGACCAACCATTATATGCCTCAGGCGCTCCTTGTGTTCTGACTGGGATATGGCCTTGACGACATGCCCCAGGTACCGAAGGTTGATGCCTCTCAGGTGTAGCGCCTCTTTCAGAGAAGCCCCATCCATCGGTGCCTCATTGCTTTCTAAACAGCACTGCAACTGCAAACAGATTTTATTTTCTACATTTTATTTTCCACATCTAATACACCTGTGACGTGATGCTAACAGAATGAAGCCACTCACAAACGCTGGTATCTGGTGTGTGATGATAAAAGCTGCAGCTTCTCTCAGTAACCTTCCTTGCAGTTTTGTTGATTCACTTTCAATGGGAGGAAAACTTATTCCTGAATGCAAAAACGCAAGAAGCTCTGTTAACGTGTGTGTTATGTGTGCGTATTAGTTTATGTGAAAGCATGGTTCATGTGTGTACCTGGAGAGAAAAGATTTGGGTTGAAGCGCATCTCAAAAATAATGTCACTAACTGAGCCCACTTCTTTACATGCAGCTCGCACTGCGTCGGTTGATCGAGAGTCACCTGCAAGAATGAAGGAAATTGGTTCAGATTAAAACACGATACAAAACTAGGACTTCTATTTGTTTAAATAAACAAAAACATGTCTTACTGGCTGTTGCACATTCTTCAAAACCTCCATTTTCGTCCAACTTCTCCCTAACACGCTGAGTGAATTGGCAATGTCTAAATAAAATAAACAAAACATTTAATTTAATTTTTAAAAAACTGAATTTAGGAGAGTTTCCTTTCATGTTGAACTCACTTGTGTTGGATGAAAGCCTGCACCAGCTCTGGCCTCAGCCTGCAGAGACCATGAGGAAACCTTTTGGGAAGCCCAGAGGTTTCTTTATAATTCTCTGGCCAGCCTTCTGTCTCAGAACCAGTCCTCTCCTCATCCTCTTTACTGCTTTTGGCACTCTCCTCATCTTCAGTAGTTGTCTGATTTTGAATCACAGCCTCTGGACAGAAGTTGGTATCAGCTGGGAAGGTCCTGAACACATCGAGTAAGTAAAACCTCCCATCGGCCCCCAGCAGCCCCTGAGCGTCCACTGAAGTGAACAGTGGGACCTGGTAACCATGGGATGCCACAACAGCGTGTCTCTGGAGGGAAAGAGATTTGGCAGCATGAGCCAAGAGTGACAGCAGCCGTCTGCGCTGGGGGGACTCTTGGGGCCCCGCGTTCACCCCGTACAGCAAACCTCTGAACACAGAAAGAAACAAGCAATTAACAATAAAATCATGAAAATCTCCATAATAACTCAACGTATACATATTAAATTATTAAGCCAACCTGGAGGCAGGAGAAGCTTCCTGGTCTTGCTCTGACCCTTCCAAACCAGGAGCCAGGCCCTGAGCAGAAAGTCGCACCCCTCTGTAATCCACAACAGCTGTAGGTAGAGTGTGGAGTCCCTGCAACCCCTCTAACTCGCTGTAAGCCTGCACACCTTTAAGCTCCAGCCTTTGAGCTGCCCTGCAAAAACAAAAGAACAGAAGAAAGAAAACTTGACCCACAGCTGATTTAAGACATTTCCAGTGGGCAGCAGGTGCAATTTTAACTTGAAAGGCAAAAGACACACGGATAATAACGTAAAATGTCTCATGAACCACTGGATGAATTGTAATGAAACTTTCAGAAAGTAATCTTTGGATATACTGGTTAACAATTAGTCACATATGAAACTATGACTTCAACCTAGACATTTGTGCATATTTTAATTTCATTTAGACTTTTTTTTTTTTACCTCAAATTGCTCACAGGGTTAATGAATGTTATACAGTATAACCATAAATGTACTGTACATCTTAAAGCAGATAGTTTTACATTCAAATTATTCCTATTACATTTTTTTGTGTTTGCATTGACTGTTTCTTACCTGCGGCCCCTCTCACCACCGAACACTGTACTCGAGGCCCCCTGACTCATGAACAGCCCCCCCCACAGGAAAGCTGGGTCCTTCGGGTTTCCATTTACTGGTTCGACAAACCCATCTATCACAGTCTCTGCTCCATGCATGATGGCCCTCACAAATGCACTGTTTACCTGAGGTGGAGGTAGGGAGAGGGTCAAAAAGTGAATGAGAAAACCACCCTGAGCTGCTCTCCTGCTGCAGACATCAGAGTCTTGTTGCTTACTTGAAGCAGAGCTCTGTCTCTCTGCAGCCTCTCCTCCAGACTCCCTTCAGGAAGATCTCTTGCAGCTTGTAACTCCTCGTTCCAGTCTGGAGCCTAAATGCACAACACCCAAAAAGCTTCTCACTTAGTTCAATACAAAATCACTGCCAACAGCAAATCAATACATTTCTCTGTTGTAAACGACCTGTGCTGCTGCCTGTTCATCTACCCCCAACCTACTGAAGGTGTTTCTGTGAGCACGAGAGGAGCAGGACGGTCCGAGCCAGCTCAGGGTGTGGTAAGGAGTGGGCACCACCTCCACTGGTGGCTGCATTGGTCTAAAGGAGGAAAGAGAATTTTAAATATACACTGATATCTGCATCTAACTCTTTTGAATACATTGATATTCAAGTGTCCTTACTTGTTTTTGAGTGCAGAGAACGTTTGTTTGAATGCTGGACTGACGTGACAGAGCAGGTCAGTGAAACAGTGACAAACAGAAGAAGACTGAGCAGGACGAGGATCAAATATATCTTCTGTGGACCTTTAGATGAAACAAAAAAATGAATAATTGTTCATGCTAAAAATCAGTGTGTCATTCATTCATTTATTCCAGTTTCAACTGACTATCAAGTATCAAAAATGAGAACGTGACCGATTGTTAAGGGTCAGAAACATTAGTTCTAATGAGTGCTTTTCAAAGAAACATTGTTCATTATGGCTGCCTGATGTTGTTAACTAGAGAATGTAACAAACTATCATAAATATGTTCACCTGTTGAGGAAGAAACCTTTAGGGCAGGATGTGACATCATAGCGTCGTCCCTCAGCTGTCACCACAGTGATGTACAGGAAGTCTCCCTGCAGCTTCCTGTGTCCAGGTGGAGGGTTCCAGCAGCTCAAAGACAAATCTTTCAGGTAACTGTGAGCCTGATGAGAACAAAATAAAGAGTAATGGAGTCATCGTGATGGTTTTGGAGAACCAACCTAACAGATTCTTGGTATTAACTCACCTCCGACTGAGAACTGTGTGGCAGCAGGGCCATGAGGGGTCTCTCTGAGGAACCAGGCAGGAGGTACTCAGGTGGAGCTCCATCCTGATTGGTTGATTCTGCTTTTGCATTACCGGTACTTAAAGAGCGCTTCAGGTTCTTTCCGTTTGGTGAGCTTGAGTCTGCACCGGACACAAAGAGAGTTTTAAAAATAGAGTTTGTGCACTTTGTCGCTGTCTTGTCTCAGTGAGCAGACTGTGTGTTTACCAGGTGTTTGTGTGTGTGTGAAGGTCTCCAGGATGCTTGGTGAGCGTCCTTCTCTTAGAGCATCCTGGGGTCCAGATGTTCTCAGCAGCTCCACAACGCGAGCCAGATGGAGCCGGGCTGAGTGGGAAGTATACGGCTCTGGAAAGAGGTGAACTGAATTTTAGACCGGCCTTCTTTATGAAAGTCACAGTAATGTGGCAAAGGTCTAAAGAACTTGTGAAATGAACAACTGTGTTCATACAGAATGTATGGGACAAAAACTTTAGCATGCAGCAATTTATAGTGACTGCAGCATTTTAACTAGTTTATACTTGAACTTTTATTAGTAAAAGTTTAAAATAAATAAAAGATGCATTAGGAATGGTTTGTTTGACAGTTTTAACCCACTGGAGGAATGGAATGCTGATTTTGAAAAAGCTTGAAAGAAGGTGAGTCACCTGTTTGCACTGAGGTGAGAAGTGTCATTTGTGAGTGGAAGTGAAAGGGTAACGTGTCATGAAAATATGCACAGCGCTATAGATCCTAATCATTAAAATGAACCACAGCATTAAGTGTAACAAAATCTCAAGTGGGATCTTTATTAAATAAAATGGAGACAGAGCATAAACTTTAACCATGCAGTCACACAGAATTACATAAAAACACAACTTTAAAAAACTCAAGCACTACCTTCCACCAGGCGAATGATAGCTCCTGCTTTCAGGCCTTTCAGGCTTTGCAGCTCAGCGTGGGGATCCAGAGTCACACCAGCCAGCGCTAAAGACAGGTTCGAGCGTGGGCACACCTCATTCTTGGAAAGCAGAGTCACTAGTGCATCTTGAACAAGCCAAAAACCATGAACCTATAAAAAAAAACAGCAAAAATAGCCCTAATGTAAATGTGGACAGAAAACTGTGAGTGAGGGCTCAGGATGTCACTGTTGGTTTCATACCTGTAGCTCAAATGGCTCCACGCCGGCTCCCTGGATCTTCACAGGGAACGATGTGCCTTCATCATGTTTAACACCAACAGCATCGTCTCCACGAGGAACACTGTTTGTGTCTGTGTGAGGGAGAAACAGGACAAATCAAATGGGAACAATCACAGAGCAGTTATCTTCCTGCCATCTGATTCTGACATGCCTGAAAGGTTTCTGCCTCACCGTGACCCTAGAAATGTCTGAATATAAATGAATAAATGGATTATTGTATAATCACAACTACTATTTCTAACCTGTGGAGTCTTTCTGAGAGTGCCGTGGGGGAATTCATGCACATGAAGAAGAAAAAAAGTAAAGGAAAGTGGGGCGTGGCTTGTGTTTTACTCTCACAGATCTAGAAGGAAAGAAGCAGGACTCAGCGTGTTCCACAAACTGCAGTGTGACTAAACCTGTTGAATTTGCCTACTGGCCTTCATGTCATCTCCGGGTGAAAGGACAACCACACCCAGTACTGGCATGGGGAGACAGCAGAATGTTACGACACAGAGGCTAAATAACCTAAAATGTATTTGTCTGCAAGTTGAACAGCAGCACTGATAAGACAGTTTGCCTTTGTTTTTGTGTCTGGTGGCTTTTGCTCATTCTACAGTAGATCCTCAGTTCAAGTTGTTAGTCTGGGACTACTTTATTATTGGAAAGCGCCCAAAAAAACTGGCAGTGTGCTATTGGTTGTAAAGATGCCCCTCCTCTGGAAGCTAGAAACCATCACCTACTCTCTACTGGAGCTACTGCTTTATTACAACAGGAAGGAAAAAAAACAACTCTTAGGGAATCACCGTACTGTCACAAAATCACAATTTCATGCATGTCAGACAGAGTTGTATTTAGGATTTGCTATAGAAATAAGAACATACTATGTCTTTGTGGTGGGGTGATAGAAGCATAGTGCTAATCTAAAATTGTATATAAACTTCTCATCCCTCGAGAGAGGATAATTTTTATGCATTAATGATTCATAGGTCAGTGCTTAGTGGCTGAATGAATGGTAGTGATGAGTGAAAAGCCATCTTTGTCCAAAGAAACATTTGAAAGAGAACTTTGCAAAAGACCACATTAAAAAAACACACATCTACCTCCTTTGAAAGTACTGTGTAGTAATGTGGTATACTTTATTTTAGTCTTTAGAATTGAATGAGCCGCTAGAGAAAAACAGAAACTCATAGTTTATTATTTTACAGAGAAAAAAATAAAAGGCTAATACACTACACCAATTCAGTCATCAGTGCTGCAGAAGGGGAGTGTCAAATGTTAGGAAAGGTAAAGAAGTCCTCTGCATAGTGTGGCTAATTTATTATTTTATTATACAATCTACTCTTTGAGTTGATCAAAGTGCCATAACTGGGTAGGTACAACATTTTCAATGGAATTCAGCCATAACCAGACATGTGTTTGCATAGAGAAAGGCTATAAAAGTTTAAAAAAATGCACAGCAGACTCTCTGAAAGTTAGCACCAGCCATGTTAGAGCAGCAGCAGTATGCCAAATCTCCCACCCTCCTTCCACACATTCTTCAGTTCATGAAGGAGCCTAGAAAAAGAAGAAGGGGGAGGAAAACATTTGATTACAAGGGTCACTCACCGACTTTGACTTGATTTCTTCCTCCTCCTTTCCTCACTTTATCCTTCATGGCTCTGAGTTTACTTCTCTGTTCTTTACTAGCAAAGTCTTGTCTCAAACTGCTGGAGCAGAATGGAGAAAAGGGGGTGGATCTGAGTAGCTGGCCTGTTTGAAAACCCAGCAGAGCGAAAGTAAGCGGATTGTGACTTCTGCTCCTCTTTACAAGGCAAACTTATCTGTTCTCACTGTGCAAAAAGCCACACCCTCTTATTGCTCCACACAGACTGCCTCAAAAACTTTGTAGGACTGGGTGTGTCTTTGTTGTAGCTTTACTCACTCTTCCTCCCCCAGGCATATTTCACTCCTCCCATAAACCTTAAAGCAGAAGCAAGTAGTGTTTTGAATCCAGCCAACTAACTGCACTGGTTTTATGATTAAGCATTTCATGTTAGATGTGGAGATTCATCTATTAGTGCATCCTAAAATAGGCTACAACAGTTTAACACATTATTCTTCTATTCCATAGTGAAATGTTTCCTTATATGTGCACACAGCATGTTGCACTAATCAAAATAAAGTCAGAGTTAGCAGAAATACATTCACAAGACCATTCTACAAATGGGTGTGTCTGTGTATATTGCTGTTTAACACATATAATTCAGTTCAAACAATGAGGATTTTTAGTTTAAGTCAAACTTGTGGCTTGTTTGGCATCACAGGAATGCAGTAAAATAAACCTGAATGATTGTAGGTCTAATCTGTTGAAAGACAGGAAAGTCAAGTACAGATCAGCTCAAAATACTGTAAGTTTATTGACCTTCCCATGCCATTTATTGTGTTAGATGTAAACAAGGCCCGGATGTAATGCACATGTGTAAAGTGAGCATGCTAGGTGAAGTTCAAAACGCATTCTTCTTGTTTTTACAACACCGATTAATCCACTTTATTACAAATTCATGACGTCAACTTTATATTTGTGAGAAATTATCTATTGTATTGTGTTCAGCTTGTGCTCCTACATTTATGAAGCCTGCCATGAAAGCCATGATATTTTCAGATTCTCGTTTGTAGAATTTATAAACAAAAATCAATAGCTGCTTCATGCTGCGATGTACTATTGTATTGAGGGAAGCCATTGTATCAATGTAAGCCTGCATTTTCCAGTTAGAACTGTTTTACTGAACCATTTGTCTGCTGATTGTCGCGTTTCCGAGGACACTTGAATCCCTCATAGCAACATTTGACAAGAGGCTGTCCTTGGCATATGAAACGGCGTTAGCTTAAAGCTAGCTAAATATCTCATACAAACATTTTCCTCTAAAGTCCATGAAACGTTATCGGTGAGTTTATAGCTGTAGCTGTATAACAGGGGTACTGTGACGAGGATGTACAACCGAAGAAATGATCTCCATGTCACCGTCTACCGTAACAGAGCTAGTATTAATTACAAACATTGCTTCACTTTTATTTGTTGTACTCATATTTTTCGTTCTTTTAAACACCCTGACAAAAGTAACCGTAATTATAGCTAGTTTCGTTCCCCAGTCTTATGGCTTATATTGTTTTACTACTAGACAATGACAGTTTTACAGGTTATTGTTTGTTGATGGTTTTCAGCCTCCTGTTTGCTTATTAATTCACGTTGTTGTCATAGGTTCTGTGACTGTGCCCCACCCCTCTGATAAGAGCTGAGTGTCGGGCAAATGTCATCCAGTCAGGCTCCCCCAGACAACAACCCCCAAGACCCGTTTGACAACCCTTCTGAGACTGCAGTGACATGCAACACACCTGAGGCACCGGTGAGGGTCCATGTGTAATTGAATGTTAAGATGTTAAAGTGCCCATGACATCGGTTTCCATGTTTTATGACTTATCTATCATGTTGCAATGTTGAGTTCTCACCTTAAACCTGCCAGAAAGAGCAAAAAACGGCGTCCATCGGTCTCCTAGTCCAGCCAGTGAGAAGCTCTTCTAGATTTCAGACCTAGGTTTCAAACAGTTTTTTTCACTCCAGCCCGCTATGAGGTCATAGTGATCCGGACTTGCTTATATGGTAAATTCTCCTCCCACATGCACGTTCACGACAACTGGAGCGAGGCAGTGCCGCCGCCATTGCCCATAGACCGTGTAGTGTTTAGTTTCAGTTTCGTTTCTCTTTCACGTGACAACACTGCCCCCTGCTGCAGCAGAAGTGTCAGGCTGCCAAATAAGGAGAAACCCAGCAGAACCGGAAGGCGGCGCTTTCTTCTGATCTCTGAGTTGCTCGTTAGGAAATAATTACAGCGTATTTTGAGTTATAATGGTGCAACGCTAATCTAGAGGCATCAAAGATTACACCTGTTTAATATAAAGTGATTTAAATATGGAGTCACAGGCACTTTAACTGTTTCAGCCCTTAACCCTGGTCTTTGTTCACAAAACTTGGTGTTTAACTTGGCCTTTATTTGCTAGCATTTATCTTTCTGACAGATTATGCCCTGTATAAATGTTCTGTTTCTCAATACACATGTGACTGATTTGTGTTTGGGAATCAACTTTCAAAACTTTGTTGTATTTGTTACGGATGTCTGATAACCGATGACCAGTAGGAAATCTGACTCTCCTGATGAAACATCTGAATATCTCACTGTATATGTTTTAGTTTTATTCAGTGTTGACAATAATAAATTGTTGCCTATCATGTTTTGCACCTTATGAAAAAATGCTTTTGTGTAACATGATGCTTTATCAAAAAAAGTTAAAGTGCCTGTGACTCCATATTTAAATATATATTTGACTAGTGCCTGTCAATATGATGGATTTTTTTAAAAAAGTACTTTTCTGAGAAATTGTCCACCAAAAGTTACCTGTAAATACTACAATTATAGAAAGGTGTTTATACAGTAGTCAACAAGGTTGAATTCTTATAAAACATGTTTCTATCACATCCCAGTATATTTGAGTAGTGCCTGTCAATATGATGGATTTTTTTTAAAAAGTACTTTCCTGAGAAATTGTCCACCAAAAGTTACCTGTAAATACTACAATTATAGAAATGTGTTTATACAGTAGTCAACAAGGTTGAATTCTTATAAAACATGTTTCTATCACATCCCAGTATCTACTGAGTCTTATTACAAGTACACCTGCTTTATTTATGTTACAGTGCGAGTGGTCTAAATTAATTTGGCAGGCTGTGTACTCAGGGTGAGTACTGTGCCTAACTGGTGGGCACAATACCGTTCAGCACGCTAAAATAGAAGCTGTATTACTGGTTGACTTATTTGTTGACATGAGAAATTCAATGGGAATTGTTTATGAGCTGGAGCTTTTTTGAGTTTCCACAGAAGAAACAAGACGAAGCTTGTTGTGGAGGGAAGAATATAACAGGGCTTTGTGTGTCTGGCCAGGAGGAGGTTTGTCTTTTGTTTCCCTGACTGTCCTTTGCTTTGTTTACTTGATGGGATTTTAGTAGAAGGGTACAGATATCAGTCAGATTACTGTATTCGTTTTTGTAGCTGCAGAGTTCACCAGAAATCTGCCCTTAAGAAGGTAAACGAATATAATTCAAAGCAGGCATTTGTTTTGAACTTTGTGCTTAGATGAGTAGGAGTTATTGATTTCATACATTGATCATGTTGCTGTTTTTTTCCCTGAGGTTTCACCTGTGTCAGATGAAGTGTCTCCTTCCTCCACGTCCTCTTTTGAGATGCTTGACATGGAATCAGTTCCACCTCCTTACCAAGAAGTGCAGCCACACTGGTTTTTCTGTCGTCGAGCCGATGACAGCACCTCCTGGCATCCTTTCAGCAGAGAGGACTCTGACAAACTAGAGAATGCTTTCATTAGTGGTAAGAATGAACATGCATTCTACATATTTATTACATATTTATTTATCACCACAGATTATTTTAGGTGTGGAGTTGTATGAAAAAGTTAAAACAATAGTATCATTACTGGCTTGAAAGCCAATATGTATCCTCCCCCATCCCTTTGAGGGATTTAACTCTGCCTGTCAGGACACGATCCTGTCAGGTGAACTTTAGTTTCAGGGTGGTCTTTGGTGAATCCCATTACATTTGATATTGAAGGATTTGGAATTCTGTAGTCTTAAAATAACATCTTGCTGTTTTACATGTGCAGAAGTCATCCTTTGATATTCTGGACTTTGTTTCATTTATAGTGTTATAATTATCTATGTCCATATCAGAATCAATTGCCTTTTGACCTGAAGCTAATCTCTTAAAGGAGCAGATTAGTGGAAAAAACAAGAAAGAAACAAACATGTAATGACTCTTGACTGGGCTGTCTTTTTTCTCTGTAAACAATTTTTTGGCATTACTCCGCATTAACAATGCCATCACAAATTTGCAATTTAAATAAGTACAACACACATCCATCAGGAATCCTGCTAGCTAAACTTTGCTAATATAAAGCCAGGGTTCTGCAGCTCGGTAGTCACAGTATTTGTAATAAAAAACAAAAGGAATAGAAAACTTAGATATTTTTGGTAATCTTAAAAGAGCTTCAGCCAACAGATAACAGGAGTATCTTGTAATCTCATAAAATTTGTCTCTTTTTTTAATTTGCATAGAATATTGTAATTATTTTTTGCAGCAACATGTGTTCACTGACAGTAGTTTATAGAAATGTGCAGAGTTCATTCTTGGAGTTGTGCTTGGAGAACTTGTCTGTGCAAAGTTTTCAGTTTTGTCATTTGTGCTCCTGTTTCTGCAATATATTAGTCATTTAATCACATTTTGTTCTGCAAATGATGAAGCACCCACATTCTTTGGGATTTCACATTGTGAAATGGTATGCTTAAATCCCAGCCAGTTTTTCCTTTCTCAGTGTGTTTTCTCTTCACCTTGCTGTTTTCCTCTTACCCGGTTTCAGATTGTGGTGGCTCATCTCCAGTAGGGAAGCCCAGACTGTCATCTCACTAGCTACGTCCACTAGCTCCTCTGGTGGGACCCCTAGATATTGGGCCAGCCTAGAGATATAATCCCTCTAATGTGTCTCCTATTTCTGGCCTTTAAGCCAATTACTTTGTCCCCAAAGCTGTCAATATTTCATAAAATCCACAGCGAAATGGCGCCGCGCCTCCCGCGACGGCTTCAGAAAGTTGAGAAGAAAGTTTAAAACAGTGTATTTTTACACATTTAATAACATAACAAAAATGCTGTGGGTTTTACATTAAATAAAATAAATATTTTTCTTCAATAAATTCAGCAGATCTAATTTATTTATTAAAAAATGCTTATCTGTATGAGACTAATAATCTTTTCCCTGTTTGCAGTAAAAGATAAAGAGGAGGATGTTGTGGTTGCTGTGGATGGGGAGCGCTATGATGTACATGTTAAGGAGAGGAAGCGTTATGCTGTGTATTGGGAGCAGGCTCCCACTGAAGTTCACCGCTGCACCTGGTTCTACAAAGGAGATAAAGACACCAGATTCATACCTTACTCTGAAGACTTCAGCAAAAGTCTGGAGGTAGTCTGAAACTGATGTTTTGCTTTCCTACCAAACTCCTCATTCCTACAGATTCAGGTTTTATTTTCTTCTCAACTTTGCCCACTTCTGTGTGGCCTTTTTACATGTCTGCTTTCTTCCTACACTCAATTGTCCAGGAAGCTTACATGATAGCAGTGACTTTGGATGAATGGAAACAGAAAATAGACTTTCCCACTGGAGAGACTGTCATCTTACACAACCCTAAGGTGAGCCATGCTATATGACAAAGTAATCTTTGAATATTTGTGCATTTGAGCCACATTTATGCACTTTATTTATGCAGTAATGTAAAAATAAGGGTAGAGCAAGCATAAATGTCAAGCAAAATATCTTAAAAACAACTGGTTTAAAGGTTTTAAATAATAAATCAATAGCTCAGACAGCAATTAGTTGCATAGTTTTCAAAATATGTTTTTAACTGCTCTGTCATCAGCTGATAATGCAGTATCAGCCAATAGGACTGCAGGATGAGTGGGTTTCCTCCCCCTCGGAGCAGACACGACCTCGCACAGTCAAGAGGGGAGTAGATAACATCTCTGTAGAAATACCTGACGGTATGAGTGTTGTTTTATTGCAGTATAATGATAGATCATTAAAATAATTAAAGAGAAATATCATCTAGAGTCAACAACCTGAGCTTATTGTATAAATTTACTTCCAGGTGAACCAGAGAAAGTAGACCATCTAGTCTTCATGGTACATGGTATTGGACCTGCATGTGACTTGCGTTTCAGATCTATCATACAGTGTGGTAAGTTTGTGAGTGTTTGTGTGTGTATATGAATACATTTATGAATTAATGAGTATTTGTGATCTCATATGTCTTCAGTAAATGACTTCAGGAGCGCTTCCTTGTCCCTCCTGGCCACACATTACAAGCGGGCTCAGCAGGATGGCCAGGTGGGCCGAGTGGAGTTCCTCCCTGTTAACTGGCACAGCGCATTGCATGGAGATGCTACTGGTGTGGATGAGTAAGTATGAAAAGGCTTAGAGTGACTATATTTCCATGAGTTAGTTCACTTTTCTAACTAATGTATCCTTTTTTCATTTATTTACGTCACCTTTCAAATGTCAGGGACATACAGAGGATCACTCTGCCCAGCATCAGCAGGCTGAGACATTTCACCAATGACACCTTGTTGGACCTATTTTTCTACAACAGCCCCACCTACTGTCAGACCATAGTGGACACGGTGGCCTCAGAGATCAACAGGCTGCACGCTCTCTTTAAGCAGCGACACCCAGAGTTCGAAGGGGCCGTTTCTGTGACAGGACACAGCCTGGGTTAGAGTTGTGCTACTACAGAATCACACACACACTCACATACTAGTGCATCATTAACGTGCAGATTTTAAAGAATTCTGATTGGCTCTTGTTATTCAGGTTCTCTAATCTTGTTTGACCTGCTGACCAATCAGAGGACTGGATCCAGAGCAAGCGAGGGGGTACAACATGACATTCACACTCAATGACAACATTAGTAGACTGATGAAGAATGCATGCTTCTGTATAAATACAAAAATAATTGTCCACTTCTGCCTCCTCTCTGTGCTCAAGGTATTTTCTGTGGAGCCTTCTGGTCTGCACAGCGGCACGTTGGAGCAGACACTGACCAGACTGGGTCTTCAGCAGTATCTGAGTGTTCTGCAGGCAAACGACCTCGACCTGGAATCACTGGTATCACATGCACACCTTCAAAATAGCTATAAAATATATATTTGTACATAATTACATTTGAAATTCTTAGAAAATGAGGGGTTCTTTTTGTATTGCACATATTTTGAAAACTGTGGCACTATCCCCTTTCAGGCTCTCTGCCATGATGGTGATCTCAGAGATTTAGGAATCCCACTCGGACCTCGGAAAAAAATCCTAAACTACATCAAAAAGAAGTGGCTTCCTGAGGTCAGTCCTAACCAGTCCTTACTTTATGATGCATTGTTTTGCTTCAGAGAATATAACCATGGTTCTTATTTTTATTCTGTAAAGAACTATGGCAAGCAGATCGTTGATCCAGTTTACTTGATGTTGCTGTTCTCTTGTTTTGGGTTTTCTTTTCAGATGTTATTACCTTTTTACAATTCCAACACTGATTACATGACTTCACATGTGCTTATCTAAACAGGACTATAAACCATCAACAGAAAATCAGGCACAGGAGTCACAAGTTCCACCTCATGTGACCAGTGATGGTAACCAGTCCTCAGGATTGACATCCCAGCATTCCCACTTCCACAGAGCACAGTCTGTCACCAGTGCTGTAGACTATGAATACTTCGATGTCGGCATTGGACAGGTAGCGCACCATTACACAAGCACAATATAATCATTTTTGTTTGGGACGTGACGCTTTGGTGCATCACTGTTCCTGCTTCTCCCTCTGCTTACCTGGACAGACCAATGGAGGCATAGCCAAGGGACAGGTGTGTCTCAATTGGTGTCCACTTTTTCTCAGGCCTTGTCTCTTTCACTTCGTCCTGAGCTTGTCTCTGCGTACAGTGCAATCTGGTCAGAGAACTCTCTGGGCAGCTGAATAGTAGTGACAGTTGTTCAACAGTATAATTTCCATGGTTTTGTCACATTGTGTCTGATAAGATGTACAACTGAAAATCACACTCTGTAAATGTACTCATTAAACTGTGTTTGTCCTGCATGGATGGTCATCTTTCCATTCTTATCCCTACTTCAATCACTCAAGTTGAAAGGAGTCCATCTGTCCATATGGATGGACATGTCTGTTTTAATTATACTTTTAACACAGTGGTGACCAATCCTGGTCCTCCAGGGCCACTATCCAGTATGTTTTATACACTGCTCAAAAAAATAAAGGGAACACTTAAACAGCACAATGTAACTCCAAATCAGTCACACTTCTTTGAAATAAAGCTGTCCACTTAGGAAGCAACACTGACAATTTTACATGCTGTTGTACAAATGGAATAGACAACAGGGGGAAATTATAGGCGATTAGCAAGACATCTCCAGTAAAGGAGTGGTTCTGCAGGTGGTGACCACAAACTACCCCTCAGTTCCTCTGCTTTCTGGCCGATCTTATTGTCATTTTTGAATGCTGGTGGTGCTTTCACTCTAGTGGCAGCATGAGATGGAGTCTACAACCAACACAAGTGGCTCATGTAGTGCAGCTCATCCAGGATGGCACATCAATGCGAGCTGTGGCAAGAAGGTTTGCTGTGTCTGTCAGCGTAGTGTCCAGAGCACGGAGACAGGCCAGTACATCAGGAGACGTGGAGGAGGCCATAGGGAGGCAACAACGCTGCAGCAGGACCGCTACCTCCGTCTTTGTGCAGGGAGGAACAGGAGGATCACTGCAAGAGCCCTGCAAAATGACCTCCAGCAGGCCACAGATGTGCATGTGTCTGCTCAAACGGTCAGAAACAGACTCCATGAGGGTGGTATGAGGGCTCCAGGTTCACAGGAGGGGGTTGTGCTTACAACCCAACACCGTGCAGGACGTTTGACATTTGCCAGAGAACACCAAGACTAGCAAATTTGCCACTGGTGCCCTATGCTCTTCACAGATGAAAACGGGTTCACGTTGAGCACATGTGACAGAGTCTGGAGACACCGTAGAGAACGTTCTGCTGCCTGCAACATCCTCCAACATAACCGGTTTGGCAGTGGGTCAGTAATGGTGTGGGGTGGCATTTCTTTGGGGGGGCTGCACAGCCCTCCATGTGTTCGCCAGAGATAACCTGACTGCCATTAGGTACAGAGAGGGGATCCTCAGACCCCTTGTGAGACCGTATGCTGGTGCGGTTGGCCCTGGGTTCCTCCTAATGCAAAACAATGCTAGACCTCATGTGGCTGGGGTGTGTCAGCAGTTCCTGCAAGACGAAGGCACTGATGCTATGGACTGGCCCGGCCATTCCCCAGACCTGAATCCAACTGAGCACATCTGGGACATCATGTCTCACTCCATCCACCAACGCTACATTGCACCACAGACTGTCCAGGATTTGGTGGATGCTTTAGTCCAGGTCTGGGAGGAGATCCCTCAGGAGACCATCTGCCACCTCCTTAGGAGCCCAGGCATTGTAAAGAGGTCATACAGGCACGTGGAGGCCAGACACACATTTTGACTTGTTTTAAGGACATTACATCAAAGTTTGTTCAATCCTGTAGTGTGTTTTTCCACCTTAATTTTGAGTGTGACCCCAAATTCAGACCTCCATGGGTTGATAAATTCCATTAATAATTTTTGTGTGATTTTTGAAGTAAGCACATAAAAACAAAGTATTTAATTAATAAGAATATTTCATTCATTCAGATCTAGGATGTCTTGATTTGTAATCCCTTTATGTTTTTTGATCAGTGTAGTTGTTTCTCTGCTCCAACACACCTGATTCAGTGGTTGAATTACCTGTTCTTCCTGTCATCAAGCTCTGCAGAAGCCCTTTAAACCCCCACTGACTAAAATCAGGCATGTTGAAGCAGAGAAACCTCTAAAATATGCAGGATGTGCGCCCCCCGAGGAACAGGATTGAATACCACTGCTTTAACAGATTTGCTCTAGATTCACACATTTCTGCTTTCTATCTCTTCTCCACAGGTATCTATTGATTACCCACAGCTGGCATTACACCCTCAGACATTTTTTGCTTTTGGCTCTCCTATTGGGATGTTTCTGACTGTACGTGGACTGAAACGCATCAATCCAAACTACTCCTTCCCAACTTGCAAGAGCTTTTACAACATCTACCACCCTGTGAGTAATCACGTACAGTACCCGATGTATCTACTGGTTCCTCTAGACATCTTTTACTACTTGATGCGCCCCTTTTATGCTTTACTGGCTTACATGATCAAAGAAAGCTTGTTTTAATGATGTATTCAAATATTGTCTTCTTTGATTAACAAAGGTTGTTCATTACTGCTTTAACCCCTGTTTAGTACGACCCTGTCGCCTATCGAATAGAACCCATGATTGTTTCAGAGGTGGATCTGGAACCAATGCTAATACCTCACCACAAAGGCCGGAAGAGGATGCATCTAGGCATGATTCTTGACTCTTTGTCTTTGCTTGATTTTGTTCAGCCATGTTTTTGTAGGAAGTTTGTTTAATGGTCATCTATGTTTTTGGGGGGTTTCTTGCTGCAGAACTGAAGGATAGCTTGACCCGAATGAGTATGGATGTGTTGGGATCCATACGGACAGCTTGGCAGTCTTTCACTAGACTACCTGTTGCTGCACTGCCCCCACTGGAGGAAGAAGGTACTACAAATGAGACAAACACTAAAGAGGCACAGGGTAGGAAAACTCAGTATTTGCCTTTGTTTATCTTTGGTAGCTGTTTGTTTGTGTGACAAAGAATGCCCACAGGAAAGAGTCTGTCCCAGTTTCCTCATACTCCTCTTTGCATGTTGCTACCACACCTCCCCTATTTTCTCCTGCTTTCCTCACTTCTTACTATTTTACATTGAACTTACACCTCAGTATGCTGCTAAAAATGATGATAAAAGTTCTGAATTTTGGACTAAAACACTGGAGTGGCCCAAGGCCCTTCATAAACATGACTTAAAAGGTATGCTAGAGAAAATGCTGATAGGAATTGAGAAAATTAGTCAAGTAACTCCTACTTCACAAATGTCTATTTATGAATATTTTACTTTCAAAGTAGTCTCATTTAACCCACTAATATCTTATGACAGCCTGTGAGTTTAGATAAACTTTTACATCTCATTGCACCAGCTATGTCCTGGGAGATAAACATTTTAAAGTCATATTCAAACTGAATTAAAGTATGGGTAAATACTGTTCTGTTGTTTTTAACCATTAGGTTCTGTGATACGTGCTTTGTTGGGGGGAAAATTCAATAATTTACTTTGGCACATTCTCAGAGAGCAAATATCTGTAATGTGATTCATTGCTGCCACAGGCTCTTGCTGCTTGTCTGTTCCTCCTCTCATCATATCTTCTGACATAACCACCTTCTGAACATTAAATTATTTTAACTGTACATTTAGTTTACTGACACCCCCCTCAGGCTTCTCCCTTCCTGTCCTGCTATAATGTCTGATTGGCTGATTTTGGTGAATTTTTCACTGATCTATTTGGCCTAAAGCACATTTTTGTTTCAGTTGAATAAATATCTCTAGCAGCATATTTATAGAGGCTAACCAGTAGGTTAAACTTTATGTAAGGCACTTAATTAGAAAAAAAGTCATCTGTAGTGCCTACGTGTTAGTGCATATCCTTCAACGGTATTCCAAAATCTGTCAGATCAACAAATGTCTTAAAGGACATGAAGTTCTGGGAAAAAACTCTTTAGCTTCTCATTTGCAAATGTTACATAATATGCTTGGGGATTTTTATCTTTTAATGTCAGGATTAGAAGCCAGTACTACAGGTTGTCAGAAAAACCTCAAAATGAACTGGAGACCAGAAGCTAGTTCCTTATGAGGTCACGCTGCTTTTAAAGGGGAGTTTTACAACATACTAACAAGTGCATTGTATCTTAAAACTAACCAAACTACATTATCTTACCTTCAATCATTTATGCAGCTTTTGAACTTAACGTCCACACATGGTGTTGTGGCGTATGTTTGAAAACTTATTCAGCACGCTACGGCAGGCTAAAACAAGGGGTGTTTTGACTGATGACGCGCAGGCGGAACAACTGCACAGCTGATCATTTATTGTCCAGGTCATATTATCATCAAAAACAGACACTTACTTAGATCGATGGTGATTGGATGCCATATGATACCTCACAGACAGTGCAGATCCTTCAGGTGTAAATTGATGCGACAGCGGTCAACAGAAATTTCTCCCCAAGTTCACCCCACCGCCATAATGCAGGCCAGCACAAACAAAAATCCCAAACAACAGGTGCGCGCTCATATTTATAAACCACACCCACGGTGTAACCAATCACCTGAAGTGCAGAAGTGCGTGACATCATGCGCGTGCACATACCAACTAATTCCCAAAGGAAAACTACAAAACATGAATGGCTCCTACACATGGCTATTCAAAGTAAAAAAAACTATTCAAATCTGTTTCAGCATTTTAAAATAACTTTTTAAATGAGCTCATTTTATTGTTGGGGTAAAATTCCACTCAACCAACTAAGATATTTACAGTGATTTTCAGAGACTAGTGTAGGAACTCTATCATCATGTTAACAACAGTAGAAAAAAGCGCCACACTTTATGATAACAACTTGTAATATATTCTAAAATCACTAACAGGTTGGTTGCAGAAAATATTTCATATTATATGTTCCCTAACAGTTATTAAAAACTGGTCCTCTCCTCTTTCTTCCTGGTTGTTTATTTATCATTGTTGTTTTATTGAATGGGGAAAGCAGCTTTTCTTAATTTTTACATTGTGTTCTCATGCAGCCACCTTTATATATTGACATTTGTTCCATCAGATGAGTACATGAAGGCCGAGGCCTCAGTTTCAGCAGAACAGATGGAGGAGCCTGAGATTAAAATGGGGATGCTGAATGGAGGACGGCGGATCGACTACGTACTTCAGGAAAAACCCATTGAGAGCTTCAACGAATATCTATTTGCCATCCAGTCTCATCTTTGTTACTGGTGAGTTACTGCCACATAGTGAACTACAGTCATTTCATGATAATTAAATAACAATCAATATAATTTGTATTCTTTCTTCATTTTGTTGTATCACCCTTTAAATGTTTTGTCATCACTTTATTTACCTGTCTGTTAGGGAGTCTGAGGACACAGCTCTGCTGCTGCTGAAGGAGATTTACGACAAGCTTGGTGTGGCTTTGGAACAGCCACAACAGTATTAAATTTGTACGAATGTAGATTTTATCTCTTGGCATTAAACTAAAAATGAAGGATGTAACCAGTGGCTGGACAATCTTCTCCTGAATGCCCTTCTGTGTTGATGAGTACATCACTTGCAAAATGAAGTATTTAGCTGCACATTCTTTGGTTAAAAAATATTCAACCTGCTTTAACTGACTGCTTTCACAAACTATAACTATGTAATAGCTTAAACTTATGGTTATTTCATTGCTTACCTATGAACCCTCTCTGAACCTTCTCACTGAAACTGATGCCTCCTGCAAACTGCCTATCCCAAACCAGAAAGGTTCAATAGTAAAGAATGGGCTTAAACAACAAGATTAAACCAAAATACATATTTTATTCATTTATTTAAATAGGATTTTAGCTTTTACAGCAATTTTACAGTATTTTTCTTGAAAAAGTTGTCAATCTTATCTTTCCTTTTTCTTTGCATCTGCATTTCTGCATCTGAAACACAGGAAAATAAAAGCTTGATTGTGATGGATCTGTCTGATCTTCACTTTTGGCTAACATCTGCTAACATATACAGGGAAATTAAGAATCAAATAAGCTATTTCCGGTGTATTTTCATCACAAGCCGGATCTGGCCCGCGGGCCGCCTTTTGAGTACCTATGATCATGTGACAAGAGCATCAGACCCCCTTTCAGTCAACCCAGGTGTTCTGGGCGTTCCTCTCTGGGCTCGTTGAATCCGACTGTCTTCTAGCCGTCTGAATCCGATCAGAAGTCACTGATTGGTATAACCTCCAACTAAATCTGGTGTCAAGATTGCTTATCATAATTGATCAATCATCCAGTAATTAATAAAATAAACTCAGCCAAATTAATTGTATAATTGCTCAACTTCACACTCTAAGAAACTTAAATTGGATCATTTTATAACATCTGTAATCATTTTGAAAAATGTTTATTAATTTTTTATTTTGTAAATAGTTTGGAAATTAAAGTAATAAATTGATTTTTATAAACTATATTTTGCCTCTGTGTCAAATTATTAGTACTGATTCCATGGCAACCCAAAAGAACCTTCTGGAGTCAATCTGATATTAAAGGTCTAATGATGTTAATGACTCATAGCTGATGAGACATTCTGTTAGATACTTTTGGTATTTTGACAGTTTATTAATTGTGATAACTTTACAAACATTACATGTGGTTACATGTTTAAATAAATTGTTTTTTTCTTTAGCTCAAGTAGGTTTATCTGTTTTTTCTGCTGAGATTTCAGAAGACAGTGGAACTATTTCTCAAGGGAGAAATGTAAAACCATGACAAAATGCTGAAAATCGCACACAGTCATATATTTCTGAAATGTTATCTAAATCAGTTAAAGGTAATTAATTTGCGGAGCATGCGCAGTAGCGTGAGAAGAACACCATCGCTGGCGGCATCTTGACTTGCAGGTTTGGACCAGAAAGACAAAATGAGGCAAGTTAGTCATTAAGATTCAGTATTTTTATGCCAAATGGTAATTTGTGTGTATAATTACAGCACTAAGAAATATCACACTTTGAGTAATGATGAAAATATAAATATTTTCTCTAAAGTTGTAATGTGTTTATGTCAGTGGACAATGCTCCAGTTGTGCAGAAAATGTTGAAAATGACCCTCAAAGTCAGTGAGTTTCATGGGAATCATTTTAATGGGAGGAAACCACCGTGATTAGGTCTCAGCTGTTTCTGATTTAATCAAACGAGGCTAAATGGACAGAACGTGCCCAGGATCAGCTGCACCAACACGGTTAGTTATGATGTTTAGTAGAACAATAATTTGAATGTCTTGTGAAATCTTTGACTGGCCTTTTGCATATTCATCTTCAATCTGACCTAAATGTCCAGAAAGATTTAGCTTTAACAATGGCACTAATGCAAAATACTCAACTTTCAAAACCGGCAGCCTTTTAGAAACGCCAAACACAAAACTAATATTTTGTAAAATGGTAGCAAAACTGGAAACATAATTATTTTTTTATTTTTTTTTATTCTTCTTTTGATTTAGAATGTTTGTGGATTTTATTCAGTGAGAATTTTGGCATAAACTAAGTCATGTAAAATATGAAGCTAACCCCTTGGGATGAGGAGCATGTCTTTTGTCCCCATGTGGGGTGGGTTTTGGGTCACAGCAGGTAGTGGGAATGTGGTACAACAAGTGGAGCTGTGTTTTATCCCGCCAACTCTCCCTCCCCCTGATCCCAGATCTGTTATTCAGCTGGCTAACAATGGAGGAACTCTTTCTTTCCTGAACAATGCTCCCAAGCCTTCCAGAGACTTCCATGGAACACTCACACACGCTTTGACCCTCCTTCCACTTCTTAGATTTACTCCTGCACACAAACTCTTTCATTCTCAGGCTGTGTGTGTGTGTGTGTTTGTGTGTGTGTAAAAGAGGAAAGTGATGGATGCTGAGAAGTGGAGCGAGGAGGCGGGACTGTCACCAGAGCTGTTCATGTATAGTACTCCTGATTCTGCAGAGCATTACCAGACCATGAGAGGAGAGACTGGCTGGTTATAGTGTATCTAGTCAGTCATGAGAAGTAGCACAGGCTGTCATGATGCTGTTATGTGTCTGGATCTGAAGCAGAGGTGAACCTGGGACCAACAGGATCAAGAACAGAGCGTCTGGGATAAACGTGAAACAAACCGCTGTTGCCATGGGGGGCTCCCTCTCCCTCAGCCAGCACAGGAAAGGATCACTTGGCTCTCCTGTGAAGCAGAGCAGCATGTAAGACCATGTTTGTCATTGTTTACATGTTTTTGTTCAATTCCCAATTTGCTTGAGTGGGGAGAAAGGAATGTAAGCTAAGGAGTTATAGGACAGAGCCTGGACTTTTTCTGCTTGACTGAAGGTACATTAGCTCATCGTAACACACTGTTCACAGCCTCTGCTGACCTGCTAGTTTGAATGCTATTTAGGTATTCAAATCTGGAGAGGAAAAGGGCAAGACAAAGGACGGGCACAGCTGATGAGTTTAGTTCATGTATTGTGGATGACCATTCCATTATGATGAGTGTCCCTGACTTCCATTGGTTTAGAAGGTACAGCCTTTGTAGTTGACCTAAGAAAAGAGATGCTTGTTTCTCTCTTTATCATACAAGCTGTTAGGTGTATTTCTGTCTGAGCAGATGCCACATGGTTTAATGTTTTTCATCAAAGATCTTGACAAAATGTTAGGAAATGGAATAAGGATGTTACTATCCAGAGGCATTTATAGGAGTTGAAACCCCCCACCACCCCGCACCCCTCACCCTTGTCCTTTGTGAAGGCGAGTGAGTGCTTTTACTTTGTTTCTCCCAGTGATGCATTAAAAAAAAAGCTCCTGAGACCTTTTTGTAGTGGATTTCTTTTTATCAGTGCACATGAATGTGTTGGCATTGCTATTTTTGGCTACTTGTTTCATACGTTTTTAGTGATTCAAACCATAGTAGTTATTTAAAGAAGCATGTTCAGAGGCAGATGTTATTGAAGATGGCAGCGAGACCTTCAGAAAGATTCAACCTATAGAAAGGATCTGAACTCAGAAGAAACACATCCACATTCAGACAATCAATAATGAGTAACGCTTTAAAGAAAATATATCTTTATCCATCTGTGTTTGTGCTGCGTCAGGTGGAGGTTGGTGGTCTCCCCCATGGGAAAACTTTCAGCTGATGGACTAATTTTAGTTGGCTTAGTCATTCATTTTAAAATCCTAACTGGAGCAGTGCTGGGTGAGCTGCTCTGACACGGCCCTGAACATCCACACAGTCACCCAGCTGGAAGCAAACTGACCTGCATTTGGAGCTCATTACTTCAAGAAAACATACGATGTTTGCAAGATAGGGAAATGACTCCATAATATTGGTACGTTTTTATAGGGAACATGCATAAAGACAGAATTTGATGGGAAGCTTACACATCTTGAGTGTATGTGTTCCTTTGTGTTATTGCCAGCATAAAATCATGTCTGTGGAAAAGGGAACATATTATTATTATTATTATTTAGATTAGGTGGAATGAAAAGACAAATGAGTAACCTAAAGTAAAACAGTAATGAGTCTGTGTGCATGACATGTACAGAGTTTCTGTTATAATCATGGACAATAGCTCAGCTGGTGTCTGCACACAGCTCTTCTGGGGTTAAACCCTCCTCCTGATGTCATTCTTTCTCTTTGTTTCTTCGTGCCACTGTCAATTAAGTTGTTGGGCTGTCCTGTAGTAAAGCGAGTGCCTCGGCTCAACTGAATTTAACTTGCTACGCTCTGACGGTTTTCTGCTCTGACTGAAGATCACTCTAAAAAAATGAGACATCCAGAGTTTTTCCATGTATTTTTATATCTACTGTACCTGTGAATCTGCAGAGGCCCCGATAAGGCCACGCTGCATTTAAAAACATCCTCTGTGGGAACTTCTTTTGTGCCTATTTTTAGACACGGCGTCTTCACTGATGTTTTCATAGGTTAATACTTAGCCTCCTTCCTCAGCTGTTGCCATGGTGATTCCAGAAATCTTTTCATTTTTGTTTAAGCTCTAAAAGGTAACTTGTTGTGCTTTAGCTCCTTTGCTTTCTCTCAGATTGCTTCTTTCGCTGAATCCTTTCCTAATACTAAACTGATGGCTGAATCTAAAGGCTGATGTCTCTTTTCTTTTACTCAGAAAAGAAATGCAAGTCTAATATTGACCACCAGATGGAGCCACATCATATAATTGTATATATCCCATCACTGATCAGATTAGTTGTTACAAAAACAGACCGTATAGCTACTAGTCACCTGAAACATTAGGAAATACTCATGTAGGATTTTTTTTTTATTTCAACAGTTAAAAGGAAATTTCACTCTGAGGGGCTCTCACTTTTGTGACATTTAAAGTATGTCATTTCTACACTGGTTCTGCCTCATTTCTTGATGTGTTTAAACAATGTTGATACAGCAGTACCCCTGATGGATGGTTAATGACTCCTCTTTCAGGCCCAGTTTAGGCTCAGGGCTCTCCTTGAACTCACCTAGGCTATTAAAACACCACACTGCTGAAACCCAAAGGTCACAGTCAGATCATAACCACATTGTAAATCCTCTGTGACACAGGCTCCATAAATCCTGAGGTTCAATAAAGCTCCTTTCATTGGTTTTGTTTGGGTATTTTAGAACTGATG
Source organism: Callopanchax toddi (assembly GCA_006937965.1). Lineage (NCBI taxonomy): Eukaryota > Metazoa > Chordata > Actinopteri > Cyprinodontiformes > Nothobranchiidae > Callopanchax > Callopanchax toddi. Next base: position 121,952 of record SSNR01000235.1, read on the forward strand.
CTTCTAAGAGCTCGTTTTAAATTAAGTCTGCTGTTTTCGTAAATGCACTGACCAATGATAAATTGTAGCTTCAGTAATTAGATAGTTCTCATCACAAATCACAAAGATGACTTTGCAATTTCTAGTGCTAACAGATATAAAAACATAAAATGTGTCTTGAATAGAAAACCTTATGAATAGTAATTAACTTGTTTTTGTCTTCTGTGAAAGTCTGTTGTGCAGTAAGGTGAAACGGAAGAATAACTTATAGTAATCATGAAAAGTACAGGCAAACACTTAGATTTATGTTTGTTGGTTTAGAGGTTGGAGTCCCTGTAGATCAGTCCTGTTTTCATGCATGAACTGGGAATTTGGCTGTTTGAAGGCAGAGTTACCTTGTTGTTTTTTTTCTGTAGTTCCCTGAAGACATTCCTGTAGTTTTTATGGTGCAGTGATGCGTAATGTTTTGCTAGGAAGCCTAAAAATACATTTGCTATGCGTATGTTATGTATAGTACGTAAAAAAAAAAAACAACTTTATTTATACAGCGCCTTTCACAGGTCCAAGACCACAAAGTGCTTTACATTAAAACAAGCATAGAAAACACTGAATATAAAACCATAAGAACATGATAAAAAAGAAATATAAAACATCATACAGCTCAAAGCCGACCTGGATAAATGAGTCTTCAGTTGCTTCTTAAAAAATCAACAGATTCAAGGCAATGCAGAGGAGGAGGAAAAGCATTCCACAATTTGGGAGCCACCGCTTTTAAAGATTTATCCACCTCCGGGACTTAAAATGTGTTTGAGGAGTCATCAGCAGACTGTGATTGGTAGATCAGACTATGAGAAGGGCTGTAAGATTTTAGAAGGTCAGAGATTTGGGCAGGGGCTTGTCCACACAGGGCTCTAAAAGTAAATACCGAACTAAAACTTTTAAATGAATGCTAAAATGTACTAGTGGCTAATGCCGTGATGTTAGAACTGGTAATCTGTCATGTGTTGGTTAAAAGCCCTGCAGCAGCACTCTGAACTGACTGGAGGTAGTCAAGACTTTCTTATTCAAACAACTATATACAAAAAACAACAAATAATATATGTTCTTAGTGTGCAGCTATGTTGGGTTTTACCTTTTGCAATTCAGTTTCCCCCAGCAGAACATTGAGAAGTGATTTACTCAGCCATAAGAAACATAAAGGACTCTATTTAGCTGTGGTGCAGAAAACTTTAGACAACTTAACTTTTGTTGCTTATGTAATGAAAAAATAGTGTGATCATGAAATTTCTACTCACATGGTCACAAACTAATGAAATTTAATGCAAATCAAACAGGAACATTTGTTTGGATCGGTTTCTGTCTTATTGAAAAAAAGATTCAGGATTAGAAGCATTTGAAGATTAACAATTGCCATAACTAACTCCCTCTCAATGGGCACACATTCATGGTTATTACATGAAGTAATGGAGGCCCTCAGACATGTTTACCATGCCTGATTATATTTTTAGCTCATAACCACACATGCTGCCATCAGTCAGGATCTAATTGAAGATTAGGGGTGTGCATTCTTGTTGGATTAGCTGATTGCAGCCACATCAAATAGTGTGTATTTGAAAAGGTATTGCAAGCATTTATATCAGCTATAATAGTCCCCATTTGTTCTAAGATAGCAACACTGGTTTGTTTATGGATGTATGGATGCATGTGTGGATTTTTAACTCAACTGTTTGAGGTTTAAGCGTGTTACATAAGAGCTGTTTCCTTTTCCTGCTTTTCTTCATCTCGTTCCACTGGAAAGAAAGCCAGCCATCTTTGTAGGTTTAAAAAATAACAAGTTATCTGTGTTCCTATGGTGCCAGTTTACAGCTTCAAGGTGTGGCAGTGAAACGGTCAGGTTTCCTTTATGTCTCTAGTTTCTTTGTTGGATTCAGGCCGATTGTTTTTCTTTTTCCTGTAGCAGGTGTGTCTTATTAGATGTCATAGCTGATAAGAAAAGGCATGAGTGAGAAAAAAGTCAACGCTAGGAATGTTGACGAAACACAATCAAAACCAAGATTTTAATCTCACCTGACACTCGCCCTCTTTCTTTTATTTTAATCTCCATAATATTTCTGTCCTTATATCTCCCTGGGTCTCAGTCCCTGATTATAACTGATGCTTATTTGCTCACATTTTTCTCTTGAACAGAGCCTCTTTCTTTGTGTTCACAGTGTGTGACGTTATATAAGTGTACTGAAGCATTCTTTCTCCAATATCCCTGTATCCTGTATGTGCCCATGGATTAGCATCAGATAATATCAGTTGTCTCTCCTGTTCATTTCACATGTGAGCTGTATAGAGCAGAAACAATGCTTCAGAGTTCAAACAGAAAGAGAAACGGTTTCATTTCCTTGCTTTGTTTACCTTTTCACGCAGTCAGATTATTAGATTAGTCACACTTCACGTTTTTCCAAAGAGCACATTTCTGTAATAAAAAATAAAAAAAAACAACCTAGTAGAGTTACATAAGCCAGTAATGACCAAAGTGTGAGCAGTGATGAGAGCGTTCGTGTGAAGCACTTTTCTTCCTGTGTGATGGGCGGCTGCATCATTACCGCTGAATCTGGGTTTGTCATATTGATTTGTTTGTTGTCTGGCCTGGATTTGTTCAGTGAATAGGTCCTCAGTTAGTTTGATTACACCTCGTGGCTTGAATGGATCATTCCAGATAAAACAAAGCTTAGTCTGACTTCCTGCTGTTGATCCAGAGAAAAGAGGCAGACAGTAATTGCTCGCTTTTAAAGAAGCTCTTTGTTATAGTTACCAAATGTCTCTGTTACCATGCAAACAAGTTGTTAACATGTCAGAAGAATATTTGATCAACTATCTGCAAAAGTAGTGCAAGAGAACAACAGCTTAGTGTAAATCAGAATGTAAATTTGCAAGAAAATGTATTAGATTTTATTTGTCAAACAATGAAAAACCCTGAAAAGTTGAGATAAATGCTATAATAATGGAGGCTTTAAATGATAACTTATTGCTAATGGACGTAGGATGATTTCAGGCTATGGAAAATCACAAAGTATTAATTTACGCCTCCTTATTTCCTCCCTTTTTTTCTAATTTCTCTCCATCTGCTCTGGAGACACATCTGTGTCCATCTCAAAGAAACCAGGCTAGTTTTGTTTCCTAAAACAGGGGTTGTCCTTTCTTTCACCCTCTTATTCTCCCTAACAATTATCAAACCCACAGAGGAAAAGTTGGCAACTTGGTGGAACACATGGGAGTGGAGCGAGCTGATGTGTGTTAACCAGCTGATCGTCCTCCCAGACAGAGAGCAGAGAGGGAGGAGGGGAGCAGAGGGGGGAGGAGTGACTACTGATGCTTCAGTAATCTGCAGCGTCTGAGTCAGTGCTGTGGAGAGCAAAGCAGCAACAGAAGCAGCTGCAGCACAGAGACACGTTTCTCTCGCACGAGCGTCAGCAGAGCAGGATGGGAAAATCTAAGCAGCTATACAAGAAGAGGAAGTGAGACGGCTGTATAGAGAACAGTTCAGAAGAACCACCAACAACCCTTTGAACTTGCAGTTAAAAGACTGTTTTAAACTGGAAAATTAACGAGTTGGATGTTTTAACTGCAGCAACAACAGAAAGCTGGTCAGAGAAGAAGGAGATTTACCATCATTATCTTAGAAGGGACATTGGACGTGCTGCACAAATGTCCTGGTTGTCTCCGGTTCAGTGGGCCAAATGGACGTGGTCGGCAGTGACTGGAGGGACAGGAGATGATGGACAATCTGGAGCAAAGGAGGAAAAGTAAGAGAGCTTGGACACAGGCAGGAGTGTGTGTGTGTGTGTGTGTGTGTGTGTGTGTGTGTGTGTGTGTGTGTGTGTGTGTGTGTGTGTGTGTGTGTGAGAGAGAGAGAGAGAGAGAGAATATACAGAAAGTTGGCTGAATTTAAACATCAAATCAGAAAGTAAAAAGCGTTTTGATCTCACACACAGCGATAGACTGAATGTTGTGGTAATTCCACTGACAGGTGGTGCTGGGTACACACACACACACACACACACACACACACACACACACACACACACACAGATGAACTGATGCTGTGTTATAGTCTTATTCTTTCTGCGTCACGATTGGCTCATGCTCTTGTCTAAAAAAAGATCCATGTCACTGTATAGTGGGTAGGTGTTCGATTCTTTAATATGGTAAAAGCAGCAGAGGATGTAACTGCCTAAACACATTTTTATGTGGCGGTTTGTGTGTGTGAGAGGTCTGGGGCAATTGAGGAGTAATTGCTGAAAGCTGGAGGATAAAAGGCCACACTTTCCAAAGCTTTAACATTTTTCCCTTCCTAATTCTAGTTCCTAAGTAACCATTCAAAACTGCAGCCATTGAGGCCATCAGTGGGATGTGATTCTGTAGCCGTGTGAGAGGGGTGTGTGTGTGTGGAGGGGTGCTTTTATTTTAGGATCAGTTCAGATGGTGGTCTTGTGTAGAGCCTCAGAGTGTATTGATGTGTACTGGTTTCAGAGATGGTGTGCTGGTACTGTGAACTGTGTTCTTTGTGCTGTTTTTCATTAAGAGTGCGGACGTTTTGATGTGCTTTAGAGTGGCTGGGAACAAGGACACACACACACACACACACACACACACACACACACACTGATGATTCTTCTCATCTCTTCTCTCGCCTCTGTTTGGAAATAAATTTTGGCTGGGCATCTAGGCAGCACACACTGCAGGCCAAGAACTGTGTGTGTGTGTTTGTGTTTGTGGAATACACTGTCGTTACTGAGGAGCAAAGGATGCAGGTGGCCTCACAGGACATTGCTTCCTCTCCTTTTCTCCGACTTCCCTTTAAAGAAAAAAGCTTGTTTATACTGAGCGACATTGACCTGACAAAGCCGTTGTTTTGACACGCCCCTTCAAGAAATCTGATATTTGAAAGCCTCTCATCCTGTGTCGCAATAGGTTATTGAGACATTTCAGGGTTTTTTTCTTGATGTTAAATAATTTCTCTCTCATGTTCTACCTTTTCCTAGTTTTATTTAAAATTTTAACCCATAACTTTTTTTTTTCAACATAATATGACATAATGGAAGATTAAATAACTGTTTATTTTTTTACAGTTCGGACTCTGAGGGGACGTTCGAGACACCAGAAGCTGAGTCTCCAGGTGTTGTGCAGCGACTGGGCCAAATGGACAACTCTACAGGTGAGATGCTGCTGACCAGATCAGGATATTTGATTATAGATGTGATCAGATGTACCAGTCCTGTTTACCTTGCACTAATGAAACCAGGTGTTGAACAGCGGGTACTGTAGGGTTAGCTGTGGTGGGTTTCATGCAGTCAAATAGATTCTAAGTGAACTGAGTAACGACTTATAAATTGGAACCATTTTATAATAAAACAATTCGATACTTTTAAAATGTTTCTAGGCTATAAACACTTTATAAATGAATAACAAACATTTGTAGATGTATAGATTGCTGGCGGATTCTTTTTTATTTGAAGGCAGCTGTTGGGACAAGTTTAAAACAGATTCTCCAAATGAACAATAAAGTACATTAAGTGAAATACTTTGTATTTATTGTAAGGAATCTAATCATTTTCTCAATACTCCTTTTACTTCATTTCTCCTTTTTGTCTTCATCCTTATTTATTACAGTTTATGTGACCAGTGATTGAAGTTAAAAATCCAGGTAGTGAAAAGGACATACCCTAACCTGAAAACCATAAAACATCTTTTACTGTCCAACCGGAGTTGGACTAGTCCAGGATGGTTCATACTGATAACCCCGGTTTCAGATTTAGTTCATATCAGTGTCACTAAGCTGAAAAGCAGCATTTTTCCTGCTAAAGCATCACTGAAGTGCCAGCTTAGACCTCTGACAGGAGGATTTGTTGGACTTATAGTCACACTATTAGTTTCCACTCTTACATCACAGCCATTTTTATAAAGCTATGTTTGAATCGGACTAATACTCAGGCATTTATCAGAATACTAACCCACACAGGAACAACAGGCACATGTTGCCATGGTGATGTCTGGTCCAAACAGCATTTTCTGTGCAAAACAATTATGATTTTACTAGTTTTTGCAAGCAAGGATTTTTACAACTATCAGCAATTAATGAAGGTATTTGACTTGGTGTATTATTGTATTTGGGTAAAATCAAATTGCATAGTCTGAATATCTCAGCCTTTTGAAAGCTGACGTTTTGACCACAGTTTATGATAAATTACACCAAATCGAGTCTCGGTTTTTAGATGGTCTCCTTTTCATACTAAATTATTCACACGCTGAGTGCAAAATCTGGGTTTTGTTTCATAAATAAAAGATCAACTGTGTGGGTGAAGCTGATACTCGAGTTCCCCTCTAATTAGACGACTCAAATAGTTCTGTATGTTTATGTGAACGACTCCATCTGCCTGTGTGTGCGTCTGAACGGTGACGCGGCTGAAACCTGAGACTGCTGTGTGTCTGCTTATATCTGTCTGTCTCTTACTTCCCATCAGTCACCTATTCCTCTTTTTTCACAGGGTTGTGAAACAATAATAAAGCTTTGTGTTGTTTGTGTTGCTAGGCCGCATGGTGGGGTGTACTCTGTATGCCTGGGTGTGGTTCCTCCACATCTGTTTTGTGTCTCTAAAATGTGTGTTGGATGTATTAAAGCACCAAGATCTGTGCTAAAGCCCACGTAAACATGGAGGGACCATATGATGGCAATCAGTGTCGACAACTTGACATTTCAGCTGAAATCTTTGTTTTTGTTTGTGAGTTAAGAAAAAAGATGAAAAGAAATGCAGGTCAGATCGCTGCTTGTTCACTATTGTGTGTATTGTGTGTGTACGTTGTGTGATGGTGGTTATTTTCAGAGAGATCCATGTGTTTCAGCAGCAGAGTGACTCAACACAGACCAGCCTGCTGTGATCATTAACTAGCTGCTAACAGGATGTGTGAGCACTCAGGAAGTAAATTGTTCTAAGAGGAAGCTAACGGCTTTTTAAAGTGTTCAAAAAAGAGGAAGGAAAGTTTCAGGAATATATGTGTAGTTTCAGATTGTAGTTTGAAAGTCAGTCATTAAATAAACTCTGTGGTAAATAGTTTAAATTTTATTTTTGTATTTCAAGAAGACTTCTCGTCTGCAGCTGATCTGCAACCTGACTCCTGATTGGCTTCACTTCCATGTCTCTCCACTGGTTTTCTCACAAATATAAAACGTTTGTTTGTTTTTTGTACAGCTTTGTAAAGTTTGGCACCCTCCTGCCTTTACTCCAACTCCAGATCTGTTAGATCTTCTGAACAACTGCTTTTATAAGTTCACCAACTGAGATCAGCTAATAAGGGGATTGATGGACGAGCCTTCAGCTGTAGACCAAACGTCACATCCCAAATTAAAACTTTACATTTCTTGATTTTTATTTTTTTTGGTTCTGTTTAAGGCGTTTGTGTACAGCACTTTAGTCCACCTGCTTGTTTTTGCCTTAAAAGTAATTTGTTTCACTTACTGATGATAAAATGTAATAATACTAGCTTCAGATGTGTTTTTGATATTCTAACTAGGGCTGTCAATCAAATAATTTTTTTAATCGCATGAGTGTCCACTCGTGATTAATCGCAAATTTTAAGATGTTCTCCACTGACCTAAAAAATGTTTTGGTCTTATTTAAACTATTTTTATAATGTAAATACAGTCCTTTTACCGTTTGCTTCACTTGCTAAAATGTGATGTAGAAGATGAAGCATCCATTCTGACTCTGAAAGGCTGAATCAGCAGAATTAAGTGAGAACCATAAAGTTGTCAAAGAAATAAAATAAATTAAGAAGTAATAAGTATTTTATTTAGAAATATAAATATTGTAAGTTTATTTTGTTTTTAGAGTGATTTTATTTTTCATTTGAATTTCACATTTTGCTTCTTTTTGGTTGCTTTTTTCGGGTATATTTTATGTGTGACTGTATTTTTTGGTTGATCCTTTTGGCACAAATTGTTTTCCATAGCGTAGAATTTCATTAAGTTAACATATCTCTTTCTCCCCAGCTTCTGTTTCTTATCTAGAACTCTTCAGGATGATGTTTTGGTTTAGAATTAATTGTAAGCAGAAAAATATTCATTAAACATCTAATTATCACATGTCGTCTGAAAGTGTATGTATACATGTATCATATTTATTACCTACTGTATACAGAGAGTTTCAGGTCAGATTTTTTTGTGTTCAACCTTTAATTTTTAAAACGTTTTCACACAACCTGTTCAGCATCAAAAAAGGAATGGACTGTGTAGTTGGTTAGATTCATAAACTGATTTAGTAAATGAAGATGATTTTTTGACAACCTGATGAATGCATTGCCTTTTACATAATTTAAGGTTTTGCTTTATTCTTCACTTGATTCTTGCTGATTTATTTTGGAACATTTTTCACTTAATTTACAGCAGAGTCTAAATTTTTTAAACAAGTTATGATTATTTTTACACCCCCCTGCAGAATGGCTCCTAAAATATCATCTGACCTGTTGTTGTTGTTGATTTTCCACCACTTGTATTTATCCTAACTCAACTACGGTAACTCTTGCTCTCTCTCTCTTATTTTCATAGTTCCTGCTGATGTAACAAACCACATCCGAGACAACAACTTCAACCAAGATGTCACCTCCGCTCCGTCTGAAGAGTTCGACTCCTTGAACAACCTCACTGGCTCCTCGCCCAACAACAGCAGCTTCACTTTGGATCAAAACCTCAATTTGACCCTCAGAGCTGGATCTGAAGAGGGCCTCTCCCCTCCCAGCCTCCAGCCTCAGGCTCCAGCTGTCCGACCACCATCGCTGCCCGTCCTCTCTCCTCTGAACAAACCTGATCCCACAGAGGTGGACGACGAGGCTCCGATGACGTCCGACTCCAGCCCAGACTCAAACTTAACCATCAGTCAGGATGTGTGTATGGATTCAGATTTACTGAATGGCAACATGGAATCAGACTCTGCTCTGTCAAACAGCAACTCAATAATCACGTAAGACATTATACACACTCACACACACTTCTGTTAGTCAGCAGATCCACACAGGCTGAGACTAAAGTTTACAACCACAGATTATTTTAGTTTGAACAAAACCTTCTCTGTCAGTTGTAAAAAAAAAAAACCCCAATAAAACTAAAATGATCAACCAGCAGTTTGTGGCAGGTCATGTGTCTTTAAAAGGCCCGTCAGCTGTTTCCCTCCATCATATGACTCACCACTTATTATTGCTCACTTTAATTCTCACATGCATTCTGTCAGATTTTATCCACTAACACTGAAAACAATCTGTTTTCATACTCTGTTTAGGTTATTGTGTTTTGACAGCGGCTGGTTTGTCGGCCTGCAGAATGATTTTGGTAGATTATAATGAGTTGGTGTCAACAACGCCCTCTTGTGGCATTTTCTTTGTCTGCATGCTCATTTCTATCCTTACATTTATCAATAACATACGTTTCAGATATAACAAGTGAGCATTTGTAATTTACTGTAAAACGCAAACTCGGGTGCTTCCTTTGAGAAACCTGTGGGAAGAAATGCAAAACAACCATAAAAGCAGAGCAACAGGAAGGAGTTTTAATCTTTACAGGATTTTATTGTCTTTTATTAACAGTGCATTCCCTCTTGAGCATGAATTCAACGAACCTACAACTTGTAGGTTTTTAAATGTCTACACGTGTCCCCTTGTTGCACTCACAGCTGTCTGATTCTAATCTTTGTTTCCTACACCACATTAACCCTGCACTCGCCTTGTGTTTACCCTAACTCCTGTCACCTCCTGTGTCTTTTCCTTCCTTTTCTTTGCTCAACATGTCATTCTGTTTCCCGTCTCTGTGTGGCATCAGGACTGCTGAGCAAGTCCATTTCCTCTGTGTTCTGTTGTAAGTACAGCGTAACTGCAGCTTTATGTTTCAAACACATTCGGTGGACATGAACTCACTGTCAGTCTCAAAGTGAAGGTGGAGAAAAGCCATGAGGAGTGTAATTGTGAAGTGGAGGACAGAGTTACTGGAAACCCTTTAATCCCTCCTAAAGCTCTGTGCACTTTTGACAAACGCTACCTGCTTTTTCTTCTGCGTAATTGAACACCAACACCATTGAGCTCAGCACACACAGAACAAAGCATCAGGTGTTTTAAAGTCCTCTCATCTTTCATGTCTGCATAAAGAGCTGGGACCTTGTTTGTGTTGATGTTTTTGTTTTTGACCCTCATCTGCAGGAACTCCTGTAAAGTGAAGCAAAGCCAGCAGGTGCAGAAGGACTCAGACCAGGTGAGTTCTGCTGTTGAGTGATATCTGAGTCGTGGGAACATTTTTATCTCTGTAAACCTACAAACAGTGACTCATGTTGTTGAAGGATGACCATCATGGAGGCCATGCTACAGATGAGGAGAAGCTGGCAAACAGCGTCGGGGTCAAATCAGACAAGACTCAAAACGGTGAGTAAGATGTTTTCATACCGATGTTTAATGAGCTGTAAGTAACCATTCATAGTCGTGAACAGTTCAGTCATAACTCGGTGAAGGGCTCCACTGGATAGAAATTAGATTCTGTTAATGTTTAATCAGCAGATAGTAGCTCTCCAGTGGGCAAACAATAACCAGTCAATCAATACTGGACAGCACTGAGGCCACTTTTACTACTGTTACAAACTCCACAGCAGTAATTATTAACAGAGCATGCGAAGTGTGAAGCAATGAGAAAGGTTTGTTTAATTAAAGTTCTTAAAACTGTAAAATGAAGTGAAGATAATAAAGTTATGCAGTGTTTTATAGTTAAACACAAGAGAAGTCAGATCTTATACAACGAATCCTCTCAATTTCTGCAACAATAACATTTTGAAACTGATTTTAAATCGATAATGTAGCATTTTCTTGTTATTTACTGCCACCTACTGGCCACATCTAAAAACTATGCTGCTATGATATTTTATCATGACTTTTAACCCAGATTTCTTCTTGATATAATTGTTTTATTGATTTTTTTTCAGTCCAAGAGTGTCTTTTGACATCCAAACCAGAGGACTCAGACTGCTGCTCTGTGGTGAGGCTAAGTCACATTTCAGTGCCTCTTACAGGGCGCACCACACCGTCTGAATAAAATCTGTTTATTCATCATCAAAATGTCATGAAATGTTACTTTTTAGTGCAGCATCACTGACCACTGTCTTTTAACAGGAACTAAAAACCCTCTAGGGCTCATTTTATTTAGGTTGTTCTATTGACCTGCTTTTTTAGCTGATTATTCTAAACTACTTTTCTTCACTAAATCACTTTTATTTCAAATGAGTTCTTTTGAAGCTGTTATTCTGACTATTTATAGTCATTATCAATTCTGATGACTATTTGCAGCAGCACTACACATAACCCTAGCCTAGGCTTTGCTCCGCTGGCTTCCTGACAGTTTTAGAATGGATTTTAAGTTTCTACTGCTTATGTTTAAAGTTTGAAAGGTTCTGGCCCCTTCAAATGTATGTGATCTCTAAAATCTGGAGTCAACCAAGCAGATGTTCCTAGATCTAAACTGAAATAGAAGCTGATCAGGCCTTTGCACTAGCTGCTCCTAATCTTTGGAACAGTTTCTGTCCACATTCAAACCACTGAGTCTTTTTAGACTACCGGTATGTTGAACCCACCTTTCCTCTAGATTCTAGCAGAGTATGAGAGCTCATGGTGTTATATTGTGTTTTGGTATTTTATTTACTTTTATCTGTTTTTTCTATATCTGTTATATTATTTTTAACTTTGTTGGACTGAACTGTAAAGCACTTTAGTCAACTTTTTTTGTTTAAATGAATCTGCATTAACACTGACCACAAGGTGGCGCTTTATTATATTATTGAGGCCAAAGTGGTCACCGCCACCACAGAATAAAAACAAGTTCAGACCTGTTCCAGCATCAAAGTGACACTTTCACCTGCATCTTTCTTTACATGCAGGCTAAATCAGCTACATTCAGAGAAACTATTTTTAAAATGAATAAAAGTGTTATTACGACTTAAAACTGATCATTGATTGGTCATTTAGAGCTTCGTTATAAGATGCAGTATGATCTGTTGTGCTGTACGGCAGCCTGAGGTACTTAGTGTCTGCCACCATTTTCTCAGGTGACGGATGGATTAAGATTATTACTCACAAGATTAGAATATGACGGTCATAATCCAGGGAAGGACAAAATGAAAGAGGAGAGGGACAAGTGGAGGAGAGGAAGGAATGTTTAATGAAAGGGAAGGATATGAAGGAACTACATAAAAATAGGTAATAATATACCTATGTGGGAAAAGTAATCTACAATAATTATACATGAATATGTATTTTTGTTCATAGTTCCTCCTGTGTTTCTTTAGAGGTTTAGTTGGTTGAGAATTTTGAGGCTTCTTGGTGCACAAGAAAAGACGAAGGAGGTTCTGACTGGTTTTCTTCTTCTTCTGCCCTCAGCAGTATGAAGACACGTGCAAACTGAAGAGCCCATCAGGGGGAAGTGAGATGCAAAAAACGGGAAGTCAGGTCCTGGATTCCATCTGCATCAGTGAGGCTGAAAAACAGGCAGTTCTCAGCCTAATCAGAGAGGAGGTATATGTTTTAGCACAGATCACTGATAGATTCATGAAAGCAGTTCTGCTCACAGACGGTGTCTCCTTCCAGATCATCACAAAGGAGGTTGAAGTCAGCGACTGGAAGAAAAAGTTTGAGCTGTGCAAACAAGAAGTTGATGAGATGAGGTTAGATAACGTGTGCTGCTGCAAGCTTTGATTCTTGTCTTGAAGGAGAAATGAGGGTGGTCATGTGGGGGTTTGACAAAAAGTAAAGACAAAGCTTTACTCTTTTTAGTCATTTAATGGCAATTTGTGGGTGTTAAACTGTGCTGGAAGTGTTATTGTAGTCAGTGATGTAAATCTAATCTAAAATCTGCCATGTGTTATGTCTGATTACAGGAAAATTGTTGCAGAATATGAGAAGACAATCGCTCAGATGATTGGTGAGTAAATGATCATCAGATACATTAAACATTTAAAATAAAGTTTTCTCATATATAGTCTGAGTACAAAAAGAAAATAAAAATTCCAACACGTCTTAATTATTTGTTCTTCACCAATCAGAGGATGAGCAGCGCAGCACCCTGAACTTCCAGAAGGCTTTGCACACGGTGACAGCAGAGAAGGAGGCCGCCGTGACAGACCTGAACTCTGTGGAGCGTTCGTTATCCGACATGTTTCGGCGCTATGAGAGCATGAAGGGCACACTTGAGGGATTTAAAAAAGTAAGCAGTCAAGCAAGTTTGGGGGGTTTGGGGTAAAAATTTGCAGAAGGTGAGAGGATGATCGAGTCCTAAGAGTATCTGTGATTAGATGGGAGTAGTTGCACAAACTGTAAGAAGGGTCGAGTTGATGGATGTGGCTCAGACAGCTTTAACCTTCAACAAAATAACACTCAGTTAAAACGGTTTATAACCAACTCTTGACCTCCTAGGTTTCAAGATGTGGATCTGGATAACTGAGGGACTATAAATATTAGAAAAAAGCCAGGGATGCTCAGCTGTTTCCTCTGTAAACATTTTTGTTTGATCTTGTCATGCAGAATGAAGAGGTGCTGAAGAAATGTGCTCAGGAGTATCTGGCTCGAGTCAAGCAGGAGGAGCAGAGATATCAGACTCTAAAAGTGCACGCAGAGGAAAAACTAGACAAGTAAGATGAAACTGAAGACAAATTTATTTTCTGTTGCATATAAATGATTATTGATTCTCATATTTTTTGCGTTTGCAGGGCCAATGAGGAGATCGCTCAGGTGCGTACCAAGGCAGGCTCAGAGAACACGGCGCTGACCGCCAGCCTGAGGAAGGAGCAGATGAAGAATGAGTCTCTGGAACAAGCCCTGCAGCAGAAGGTAAGTCATCTTCATCAGGACTAACACCTATTCTGCTTTATATGCAGCACCATTTTAAATATAATTATATTCCTGCAGAATCAAGAGATTGAGGAACTCACGAAGATCTGTGATGAGCTGATTGCCAAAATGGGGAAAGTAGAGTGAGAGTTACTCAGATGCTGTGTGCATGCCTCCAGACTAAAAGCATCTCTCATCCTGTGCCCCTGCCTGCCCCACGTCTCTGCTTCTGCGCAGACGTCTGCAGTAACTTCTGTATTCTACGTTTGCACTACATGTGACCAGAACCTTTAAGGCTCTGTACATGTTAAATATATGTGATCACTTTTGGTTTGGTCCCTTTATGAGTTCATCTGGAGCTTTTTTTTTTGTCCATCATGCCAGTGAGCAACAACTCTTCTGTGACTCAACTTCTATTCCCAGATGCACAACCATTACATTTCCAGTCTGCAGGATGACATCAGATTAAAAGCAGGTTGGGGTGTGATTTAAAGCTACATTTACACTAGAGCTTCGGTGGGTTTTGAAGGTTATTTTCCAATGCATTTTTGTACAACAGTCACATTGATTTTATTCTCAAAGAGCAAAGCTTAGTAAAACTATTCAGACCAAAATGAGATCAGGATTTAGAAGTAAAACTGCTCAAGAAGTGGAGGAGAGGATTGTTTGAGGGTGGGTTGCACAGTGGCCCTCAGAGGCCTCCTTTTGTTTGGCCCTGATACTAAAGTCAAATTGCAACTAGTTTACAGCATCTGCCTTAGCTGGTTAGCACTACAACACTTTAGAAAATCTAGACAATTAAAGGAATATAGACCAGACAATCATAGAGCTTCCTGTTCGCTCCACTCTGTCTGCAGGTTAAACATCCTGAACTGGAAATGCAGAGTAGACGAATCAGAGCAACTTTATATTTTCATTGGAGATTTTGACCTTTATTATACAGTTAAAATCAGCTGCTATGAGCGAGAACGTATTTTAGTGGTCGTTCTGTCACTGATTATATTTTACCTTCTAACTTGAGAGAAACAGCAGCTTTGTGAGTTTGTGAGTTTGCTGCTCAAATGTTTGCACATGAATTTTCACATCTAACTGTTTATGGCTGTTAGCTCGTCAGTGAAAATGAAACGATAGCTTTTGTCATAATACCTAAATTTTGATTCGACAAGTTGTTTCTTTAAAGAAAACCAAATAAATTGCAGTGAATTTGCTTTTTTTTTGGTTAAGTTAATCATATTTGTCAAGGTTTAAATTTGTGCTAAATATAAAATTCTCCAACACAAAGCCACTAATGTGCCACTGAGTGTTTTGTGCCAATTTAACGTTACCTTTTGTTACCTAGCTGGTGTATATTTGATACATTGTTTTGAACTGAAGTTGTTTTCTTGTATTATGTTTTAAGTTAAGTTTTGTGAGTCAGAAGTGACAATCTCACTCTTGTGTGAAAGCAGCGTTAACGTGTAAATTTTCCTAAATAAACCTAAAGAGTTTGTTCTGTTACGTCTTTTGTTTCTTTTAATGACAGCTGAGTAAAACTGAAGTCTGTCGTCCTGTTAAAACTCCCTCACTTAAGTCTATTACTGCTGGGTGCTGGCTGTGCAGCATAGATGGAGATTACGAGGATAAGACTTTAATGCCCTCAGACACCTTTTTCATGGTTAAACCCCCTCCTCCTCCTCGGCCCTCTGTGTCTCATCCATCACACTCATCCATTTTATCTCTGGACTCTTGAAGACATCAGCCAGCTGCTATGAAGACTGCTTTGGTTCTGCTTGTGTTTTTGTCTCTGGCCTTCCACAGTAAGTTTATGTAACACTATGAAATGATTTTAGCAGAATGAAAGACTTTCTTCAGGTTGCTCAGGGAATCCAGTTTTATAGTCCCAAATATGAACTGTAGTTAAAGATTGTGAAGGTTTTAGATCTAAACCAGAATGGTGCAAATACATTTCCTATGAGCTTATATGCAGCAAGCCTAAAGACATTATCTACAGAAGTTGAAAACTATGAAAGACCTGATGGAACAAGAGTGATGCACCATTCTTCAGTTGATCATCAATGACAAGTTTTCAGTTCTTAGGGAATCAACTTTTTATGCTAAAATACATTTTGTTATTCTGGTATTTATCATTTTTAAATAGATCCAGTTATAGGAATAGGAACAATTTTTAATCATTGTGACAGGCTGCTGGTGACAAAGTACCTAAATATTTGACTTAAATTTGGCTATTTGCTAAGTTGTCTGTTTTACAGATTCATCCCTGAGTTTAAGAGCCTTTTTATGTCTGATTGATTCATAGCTGAGTTGTATTCAGGGGTCAGGTTGACCCGTGAAGATCAGAGGATTATATAGTTCCCAAAATAAGGACAACACGAGAGTTTTCTCTGAAAATGGTCCAAAAAAGCAACTAAAGTACAAAAAACCTGTTTGATGGTAACATACAAAGACATGAATGACTCAAGACTTTTGCACAGTTCTGAATGTCTGCCAGCCTTGTATTCACTTTGTACATTTGGACCCTTCAACATATTCTGATAAATTAACATCTTATATAAATTATTTGTTTGGAGACGGGACTTATACCTACAGTAGCGTGTCCATCTCTGACTGGAGAGAACCAATATTAGTGTACGTGTGTGTCTCTGTACCATCTGTGAATATTCATGCTTAGTTTCAAGCCAGGCGCTCTCTCCTGTTCTGTCTGTGAAGGCCACGCTCTTAAATGTCACACATGTGTGGCGTCCAGTGAGGATGACTGCAACAGACAGGGATCCACTTCCTGTCCACAGTATGCTGATGCCTGCTCCACCATCACAGGACCGAGTGAGTGAACACACACACACACACACATGAGGACATGCAGCACAAGTAGACTCACTAGAGGTCACCACATCACCAACAGACAGTTCTGGTCAAAAGCTAAAGGAAGTTCACACAAACTCATGTTTCCATTGGCAGCTGGAGCTTTTAAAGTCACAATGCACAAAGTTTTATCTGTCTGCAAATCATCATTTACCCTTCTTACTGAGAATAACGGAGAGAACTTCTTCAATGTTCAGCCAAAGTGTTTAAAACTTGTGTGATCATGAAACCAGCCTCCTCATGCTCTCATTGTTTGCTAAACGTTGGCTCAACAGTTTATAGAAATCAGACTTTAGTGCAGCTGAGTAGTGGTGCTGTGTGAAGCAGATAATCCGATTCACAGAGTCAGCCTCTCCATATCTTTCAGACACTGTGATGAAGTCATGCACGTACAAGGCCTTCTGTGACAAGGCCCACGGCAGCAGCTCTGGAGCCAAGATGGAGTGTTGCTTTGGTGACGACTGCAACGGGCCCCACCGGAGTCGCAGCCACGGGGATCACCACCGCAACAGTTCAGGGGCTTTGGCCTCCAGCCCAGTCCTACTGATCACAGCCCTGCTGCTGCGTGTGGCCTGCAGTCAGCTCTAAACTCTCTACCTCTTCCTGATCTGTTATACTAATACTGCCTCCATCCAGGTTTAAGAGAGGACTTGAGCTATTGTTTTTTTAAACAGGCTGAAAATAGGAAGCATGTCATGATTCTGATGGTTGTGATGCATGAAATGGGTCCACATAAAAAAGTGCACATCAGCAGCTTATCTTTAATTGTCACCAAAATGTAAATAGTGTTTTTAATAGTAACATGAATAGATGACAATGGGAACTTTGTGAGAGATTTGTGGTGAATGCATGTGTGAAAAGTGAAGAACTACAACTCGTAGCTCGAGTGTAGCGAAAGGGTACAGGGTGTGGTTTTGGTAGGCGCTACAGTGCACAGCTTGCTTCACACCATGGAGCCACACCTTACGTCTGTGTCATTACCATGGCAATCTAACTGTTTTTGTGCTTGCTAGCTTATTTGAATAAAGGTGCACTCATACCCTTATTTTTATATGTGTTTAAATGTAGCTATAAATTAAAAACAGCTAAATTCTTGATGCACTCGTGCAGAAAACATTCAGGAACATGGTTTGTGGAAACTTCAAGACTTCCTCTTGCAGCAACATGACTTCTGAATACTATTCAGTCACTACAGGATATGAAATCAGCAAGGTAGGCCTCCGTCCTCAGGAAGGTCATATGACGTGCAACCACTTCCTCTGAACAGAAGGACATAAATTTAACCAAAAACCACTCAAAATCTCTTCTTTAAATCTACAGTTTGTATTAGAGAGATTAGAGGTTCAGGACAAAAGACACCTGTACACGAGAGAAACTTTGAACCAAACATCTTGATTAGACAAAGAGCAAAGTGTTGGAACAAAGATGTTTCACCAATTTGTTCTCTGAGCTGTTTTCTGCCTCTCTGGGATTACATCACTAGACTTAAAATGTGACTACCTTTGTAAGAAAAAAGTGAAGCAATCCTGAAATTTGAGCTGCAGTCTAAAGATTAGAGTACTGTGCAGGAAATACTTGACACATGAATCAACTTTGTAGATTAAGGTGTTTGCATAAAATCTGAAGACAATCTCATAAATGAAATTCAAACGTCAGCTTGTCCGCAACATAGAAAACAAACCAACTTTCTGGAAAAAACTTAATATTAATGTATACAGAAAGCCACATTGTTCATCATGATAAAACCAATAAAAACTCAAATAGAAAGGATTACTGAGCAAGGCAATCAACATGCTCATTATTACCCTGAGGATCAAGAGGCCTCTGGTTCAAGTGACTGAATATTTTCTCTTAGGAATTTAGACTTTTACAAAGAGACAAAATGAGTTACCAGGATATATGAAGAAACAGCAAAACAACCTGAATCCTGTTCAGTCACAGCAGGATATGAAATCAACAAGGTAGGTCTCTGTCCTCAGGAAGGTCACATGACATGCAACCACTAAGAAACTGCAATGAGATGATTATTGCCAAAAAAAAAGAGCCACAACTAGGAAGAGGCACAAAATGACCACAAATACAGATAAATAAAGCAGATGGAATAAACATTTAAAGCGATTGTGTCAGAAACCTAAAGATGAAGCAGGTTAAACACAGAATGACCAGTAAGGAGCTGACTGGTCCCAACTGGTATATCAAAATTAAAGTCATCCTAGAACGCATGCAGGGCTTTCTGACCCAGTCATAAAAAAAAACAACACACGGTGATGTGCAATAACTAAAATAACATCTGCAAAGCTGCAACCACAAAACTAATTTGTAGATGTTTCCATACAGACAACACTTTATTAGCACAAACCGGTGATTATTAGATTTATGAGACATTTAAACATGTATTCTTTTTAAAAGCTTCTCCAAATAAATGTGTTTTATACATTATTTCAGAGAGTATTAAAAATCATCCTGTTACTCTCCCTTCTCACCTCTTTATGTGAATCACCTGATTCATCTGAGAGTTTGACCAGGTTTCCAAACTGTCACCTGAGTAGTGAACATGGCATGCAGCAGGTTCATCATTTCTGATGAAAACCCTGCTCTTCTGGAAAAAGGTTCAAGCCTAAGCTTCAATATTTTTCAGAAGAAAACTTAAATTTGTCTGAAAAGCTGGTTGAAGTCAAGAGGTGGGGAGCAGCTGCAGAGAAGAGGAGGAGGAGGAGGAGGAGGAGGAGAAGGCGCTCAGGGGACGCATAGCTCACATCCGGGGCTGGTTTATTCTAATACCGAAACGTCCAACCCGGAAAAAAAGTCAAGTCTTCTGTAATCCGATCACACAAACAAATAGACGATAGTGTGAGAGTTTGGTGCACGCCGGACGTCTGGATGTCCGCAGTTTGGAAAACTTGGTGAAAAGTTTTTAGTCCTGCTATGATCGCTCGAGTCAGACTCGGTTCTGGTCGCTGCGCTTCGGATCGGGGCGCTGGCTGTGGCGCACACTGACTCTCCACAGCGGGTAAGTCTGAGGACTGGTGCACTAATGGCTCAATGGATTGTGCTTCTCGTGTGTGTGTGTGTGTGTGCGCGGTTGGTACAGTAGGTGTGGCATTTGGTGTTAGCGAGTCACAGGTCATCTGATCTGAACAAACGTTATGTCTGTCAGGTGTTGTGAGTAATCTCACCTGATCATATTTCATTTTATGATCAGAATCGGGTCACACATGCATGCGCCCTCGTGAACGTTCAGGATTCAGCTCATCCATCCTAAAAATTCATCTTTAAAGGATTAATTTTAGCTCCTGAATCTGTTCAAAATAAAATCTATTCAGGCTCCAGGGTTTCTGTGGGAATCTGGCCTAGAAGAGGGTGAGAACAGCTGGTTGGCATCACAAATGGGTTTCTGCTCAACAGGTGTTCACCAAGTTCACATATCAGAGTTCATGTTGTCACTTTGACAGAGTCCATCCTGTGTATACTGTTTAAAGTGAGTGTGAGGAGAAAGGGAAAGTATTTAAAAACAGAAGATGCTGCACAGCTGATAGGCTTCCAGGAAAACGTGGAGTTTACATTCTTTGAAAATGGATTCACACAACAGTCAACACATTAAGATTTAGGACAAGAGGAAATAAAGGACCAGATCTTTGTCTGTGTAAAAGGCTCTAAAAACGCTGAAAAAAGAACGTAACAAATCTATTTAGAGCAGCTCAGAATCTGCTTTTCTCAAAACAGAACTTGTCCACATTTAAAGCAGATATCACTGGTGTGTTTTTACTCCCAAGTGCACAGACTGTTGACATTAAAGTGATGTATGTTTGCTGTTCACCTACACTTAAAAACCAGCCCACTTAATATCCCATACCTACATTATAGTTACTGGTTAAGTTTCACCATCTTTGGTTTAACTAAACCACCGCTTCTCCTTGAAATGATGAAACCAGATGTTTTCTGATGCCCAGAATAGTTTGTGTGCATGTGTGTGTGTGTGTGTGTGTGTGTGTATGTGGGTTGTCGGGCCAGACTTTGTGCTGTGTGACCTGTGCAGCTCCATCTTCATTTTTCCATCAACCCCTGCTAAAGGTTTGACCTATTTCAAAGACAAACTAGCATGGTTGACGCATCTGCAGCGGAACCTGGTTTCAAAATGAGGCTTTTTTCTTACCCATCAGTTTAAAAATAACTCTGCAGGATTTCCAGCAGCATGGTGAAGACTCATTTGTTAGTTTTTTTTCTGTTCTTTTGGTTGGCTGAAGATTTTTTTTTTGTGTGGAAAGATTGAGTGCTTCTGTCTTTTGGAGGATTCTGAACCAATAAATTATTTTTTCAACTGGCAGAAATAACTGCTATTCACTTTATAATTTGTTATTTGCTTATCTTAAGGTTTCTATATAAGTCTATAAAAGTAAAGGGAAAATGGGAAGTGTTTTGGAATCCTATTTTGGAATTTAGTGCATCCAAACATTGGTCACTGTATTTGACAATTAGACTGCAAAAAGGCTAAATAAAATGGTTTCCCTGGCAACAACAACAACAATCAGCAACTATTAAATAACTTACTGTGAGATCAATTCCATGAATGAATCTGTACAAATGAGTGGTGAAATCTGAACATAACTGAGTTTCTGAGCTGAACAAATCTTCACTGTACTATTTGATAAATACAATCCTCTATTTATCCCCCTGTCCTTCTCCTCCTCCTTCCATCCTGTTCTTTCCTTTCTTCTGTCCAGTGGAAATGTGCATGTGTGCAGATCTCGAGTGCAGCGTGTAATTTTCGTCTGTGGTGGAGGGCCTCAGCTCAGCCTCGGGCTTTCAGGGTTTGCAGCTCAGCCTCAATCACGTCACATGAAAAACTGCTGAGTGCGAGTGGGTCTCTTTCTTCCTCTATGTGTGTGTGTGTGCACGTGCATGTGTGTGTGTGTGTGTGTGTGTGTGTGTGCATTTGAACACTAAATGAGAGAAGATTTCCCCTCCAAATCTGCAGATCTTTGCTGTTCTGATCTGTTCATCTGTTGTTCTATTGGCCTTTTGCATCTTTTGGTCCATCTCATCTCAGCCTTCTGTCTGTCTCTGTGTGTGTGTCTTTCTTTGTCTGTCTGTCTGTGTGTGTGTGTGCCTGTGTGTGTGTTTCAGTGATATGTGATAGTGGCAGCATGCCGTACGTGGATCGGTTGAACCGTGTATGTGGCTTCCTGGACATTGAGGAGAAGGAGAACAGCTGCCGCTTCCAGAGGCGATATTTCATCCTGGACACCCAGGGAAATGCTTTGCTGTGGTACATGGACAATCCTCAGGTGCTCCAGTAACACTTACACGGCATGCATGACACACATTTACACAAACAGAGAGAGGAAATGAAAATGATCAATAGGAGCCCTGGAGAACCTTGGACTCTGAGCTAAGGGTGACACTGTGTGTTTGTGTTTGTGAGCAGAACCTGCCCAGTGGAGCCAGCTTTGTTGGCAGCCTGAAATTAACCTACATCTCAAAGGTAAACCATGCACTCATTCACCCTTTTTTTTTCTTTTTGTTTCCTCTGCATGTTGTTCATGGTAATGTTGTGACCTGCTAGCTAGAATTGTGTGCTGTGTGGACAGAGTGTTTCACAGAATGCTCACAAATTACATGGAAAGTTACTTGGGGGGGTTTGCAGATAGATCTCAGAGTTATCTGCAGTTAAAAGTCACATGCAGCTGAAGCAGACTGTGAAGTTTTCCAGATGTCAGTTCACTCGCAAAGATAATAACATCTGGTTTCACTGCACTGTAGTGCTGACATCAAAGATACACCTCTTTTTTACTTTTTTCCCTGATCTCTTTCCTCAGGTGAATGAAGCTACAGCAAAGCAAAAACCCAAGACAGAGTTCTGCTTTGGTGAGTTTTGATAATTACTCAGGCTCTTGCATTCATTTTGATTTGAAGTGGAATAAAACAATCCAGTGTGACTTGCTGTGGATTTCATGGAGTTTGTCTCTGTTTCTGCAGTCATAAATTCAGTTTCACGGCGGTACTTCCTTCAGGCCAACGATGTGACGGACATGAGGGACTGGATCGCTGCCCTCAACAAAGCCAGCAAGATCACTGTGAGTGCAGCAGCTCCTGCACACAAATGCATGCTGGAATAACCAAATCTCATCTGTTTGTTAAGATAATTGTGGTTATTGATGGGGGGTTAATTAATTTCCACCTGAGTGCTGGAGACTGATGCTGGAACCATTCTGGCTCCAGAGCAAACAGAAGTCAGCATGTTGCTTACAGATGTCCTCTGTCGCAGCAGATGAATGGGGAAATTGTGAATGTGCTAGAAAATTAGACACTCACACACGTCACTGTGGTGAAGGTGTCAACATGTAGTTGCACATTTGCATGATATTTGCGTATAGCTGGGGGCTTTTTGCCAGTGACGTCCAGATGCCTCTTGGCAGCAGGTGATACAGAAACATTTCTCCTCTTTGTTCACCTGCTGGCTGTCACAGGAAGCAGCGCTGCTCTCTCTCTCTTTCACTTCCCCATCGGGGTGTGTATGTGTGTGTGTGCTCTGTGCTGCTTCTTTCTCTGAACTTCCTTGGCCTCAATGAAAAATAGTGCGAAACAGAGTGGACAGGATGTAAATTTAGCTAAGGAACATGAATATTTTTGTCCTCTTTGCAGAGGAACTGATGTACTTGCAGACAGTGTAAAAATACGAATGCAGTAATTTAAAAACTAGTCTTATAAATACAGTCCAGTCTAAAAATATCAAATCCTGAGCAGGAAAAAAAAACTTTTAGACTTATTTTAATATCTTTAAACATTTAATGAAAATTGGTACATTTTCTCACTGCAATAAGTTTTAGAGGAAGAGTAATTGTCTGTTGCAGCTGTTAAAAAGTAATAAACATCTTAATTTAATTTTGACTCACTGTTGCCTATTAGAAAATTCAACAATATTCAACAGTATTTCTATATTTTGTCATATTAAATAATTTGTTGTATAACCTCTGTCCCTTTTAAAAGTCATGACTATAATAAAGTATGCTGAAGAAAGTAGAATATTTTAAAGTATCAAGTTGCAGTGATCAGAAATACCAAAGTAAAGCTCTGTTTCCTCAGATATTTTCTCATGTATTCTCGTCTCGTCTTCTTCCGCTTATCTGGGTCCGGGTCGCGGGGGCAGCATCCCAATTAGGGAGCTCCAGACGGTCTTCTCCCCAGCCACTTCTACCAGCTCCTCCGGCAGGATCCCAAGGCGCTCCAGGGCCAAACCAGAGATATATTTTCTCCAGCGTGTCCTGGGTCGACCCGGGGGCCTCCTGCCGGCAGGACATGCCTGAAACACCTCCCTGGGGAGGCGTCCAGGGGGCATCCTAACAAGATGCCCGAACCACCTCAGCTGGCTCCTTTCGACATGGAGGAGCAGCGGTTCTACTCCGAGTCTCTCCCGGATGTTCGAGCTCCTCACCCTATCCCTAAGGCTGAGCCCGGCCACCCTGCGGAGAAAACTCATTTCGGCCGCTTGTATCCGCGACCTCGTTCTTTCGGTCATTACCCAAAGCTCATGACCATAGGTGAGGATTGGGAGGTAGATCGACCG
Organism: Callopanchax toddi; assembly: GCA_006937965.1. Taxonomy (NCBI): domain Eukaryota; kingdom Metazoa; phylum Chordata; class Actinopteri; order Cyprinodontiformes; family Nothobranchiidae; genus Callopanchax; species Callopanchax toddi. The sequence continues at coordinate 146,247 of SSNR01000235.1, forward strand.
GTAAATCGAGAGCCTTGCTTTCTGGCTCAGCTCCTTCTTCACCACAACAGACCGGTTCAGCGTCCGCATCACTGCTGACGCTGCCCCAATCCGCCTGTCGATCTCCCGCTCCCTCCTTCCCTCACTCGTGAACAAGACCCCGAGATACTTGAACTCCTCCACTTGAGGCAGGACCTCTCTCCCGACCTGGAGTTGGCAAGCCACCCTTTTCCGACCAAGAACCATGGCCTCAGACTTGGAGGTGCTGATCCTCATCCCAGCCGCTTCACACTCAGCTGCGAACCTCCCCAGCAAGAGCTGTAGGTCAGAGCCTGATGAAGCTAGGAGGACCACATCATCTGCAAAAAGCAGAGACGAGATTCTCCTGTCACCAAACTCGACACCCTCCACACCACGGCTGTGCCTAGAAATCCTGTCCATAAAGGTTATGAACAGGACCGGTGACAAAGGGCAGCCCTGGCGGAGTCCAACCCTCACTGGGAACAGGTCCGACTTACTGCCGGCTATGCGAACCAAACTCACACTCCTCTGGTACAGGGACTGAAAGGCCCTTAACAAAAGACCATCCACCCCGTACTCCAGGAGCGCCCCCCACAGGGTGTCCCTGGGGACACGGTCATAAGCCTTCTCCAAATCCACAAAACACATGTGGATTGGTTGGGCAAACTCCCAT
>SSNR01000235.1:146929-174078 GCA_006937965.1 Callopanchax toddi
CCCCCACTGCTCTCGGGACGCGGTCGAAGCTCTGCCGGAGGTGGGAGTTGAAGACCATCTTGACAGGCTCTTCTGCCAGGCATTCCCAGCAGACCCTCACTATACGTTTGGGTCTACCAGGTCTGCGTAGCATCTTCCCCTGCCATCTGATCCAACTCACCACCAGGTGGTGATCAGTTGACAGCTCCGCTCCTCTCTTCACCCGAGTGTCCAAAACATACGGTCTCAGGTCAGATGATACAACTATAAAGTCAATCATCGACCTGTAACCTAGGCTGCCCTGGTACCAGGTGTACCGGTGGGCATCCTTATGTTCGAACATGGTGTTCGTTATGGCCAAACTGCGACTTGCACAGAAGTCCAAAAACAGAACACCACTCGAGTTCAGATTGGGCGGGCCGTTCCTCCCAATCACGCCCCTCCAGGTCACGCTGTCATTGCCCATGTGAGCATTGAAGTCTCCCAGCAGGACTATGGAGTCCCCAGTAGGAGCGCTATCCAGCACTCATCCCAGGGACTCCAAAAAGGGTGGGTACTCTGAGCTGCTATTTGGTGCATAAGCACAAACAACAGTCAGGACCCGTTCCCCAACCCGAAGGCGCAGGGAAGCTGCCCTTTCATCCCCCGGAGAAAACCCCAACGTACAGGCAGAGAGTCTTGGGGCTAACAGAAAGCCCACCCCAGCCCTCCGCCTCTCACCCGGAGCAACTCCAGCAAAGAAAAGTGTCCAACCCCTCTCAAGGACTCGGGTTCCAGAGCCAACGCTATGTGTCGAGGTGAGCCCGACTATATCTAGCCGGTATCGCTCAGCCTCTTCCACAAGCTCCAGCTCCTTCCCCGCCAGAGAGGTGACGTTCCATGTCCCGATAGCCAGTTTTCCTGTCCGGGGATCGGACCGCCAAAGCTCCCGCCTTGGTCTGCCATCCGATCCGCATTGCACCAGACCCTTCATGTTCCTCCTGCAGGTGGTGGGCCCACAGGTGGATGAGCCCATGTATCCAGTTCGGGCTGGGCCCAGCCGGGCCCCATGGGCGAAAGCCCGGCCACCAGGCGCTCGCTCACGGGCCCCAACCCCAGGCCTGACTCCAGGGTGGGACCCCGGTAACCCTCCGGGCCGGGTACACTGGCTCGATGATTGTACTTGCATGAAGAGTCTTTTGAACCGTTCTTTGTCTCACCCCTCACCTAGGACCAATTTGCCATGGGTGACCCTACCAGGGGCACAAGTGCCCCAGACAACATAGCTCCTAGGATCATTAGGGCACTCAAACTCCTCCACCACGATAAGGTGACGGTTCACGGAAGAGATTTTCTCATGTATTGTACTTTTTAACACTATAATTTTGGTACATAAGATTCTGGACTGGAGCGCTGATCCTGATGGTGCAGCTCTGACCTGCTCATACTGATTTTGTCAGTTTCGGGTTTGTCTCAAAGAACAGAACAGAACATGTATGTTTTAAATTTCTGATTAACTTAAAAATTATGATCCTGGGATTAAAAACTTCCACATGAAAGATCTGTTATTACTAACTTGTCTTAGCATTTGGAAAAGTTGTAGAAATTCATTCTTTCTTTTTTAATTGCTGCTTGTACTGAAAAAAGTCAGACTGACCAGTTACAGAATAAACCCATCATGAACACTGGCTGATTTCATTCACCAGCTGACTTTTTTTGTGCACCTCTAAAAGCAACAGTTCTGTTTTGTCCTAAAGATTTATCTAACAAGCGTGTTTGTTTATGTAATTTCTTCATGACTCTTTATTAGTTGGTTCTGCAATGCTTCCTCCCTTTTTAAAGACATTTCAGTTTAAGGAGATCCTGATTCATCTGTGTTTATAAATCTGGCTGCTTTGGTCTTTACTGTTGAATAGCAGCGGGGTCCTGCATGTTTGAGTCGTTTTCCTGTTCCATCACACCTGATTCAATGGTTGTGCTATCTTCATCAAGCCCTCAAGGTCTACAGAAGCCTGTTAATCATCTGTTGATGCAAATCAGGTGTGCTGGAGTGGAAGAACATCTAGAACATGCAGGATAGTGGCCCTCAAGGACCAGGATTTGACACCACATAACGTATTCTAAAACTTGGCATTAAAAGTTGATTTATATCATGTGATCTAGAGGAAGTAGCTACTATTGTTTAATATTTTTGGAACAGTATGGATCTGCACCTTCTTTTGTCTTGCCATGCTTAAAACACAGAACACATCTCATTGAGCATCAGTTGCCTTCTTGGGGCTTGTTGAAGTTTTTTTTAATGACTTTGAACAAAAACATTTTTGCCTTATTAATGTAATGCTTCCTAAATGCCTGTGTCATTGTCTTACCTGTTGGCAGGTCCCCAAGTCCTGCACCTCTGCACCTCCCAGATCTGATGTGACGGCTGTGATCAGTGAATCTCAGGGAGCGAAGAGACAGCAGGCCTACAAGACCGAGATCATTGGTGGTGTGGTGGTGCACACTCCTATCCAGGTAGAGCAATGGACTTCAAATAACAGCAGCTTATAATAGAAAAAAAATGAAAGAAAAGTAATAATATATTTTTGATTATGGTGGCTACAATGACAGAGGTGTTTTTGATGAAATGTTTCAGAATGAAAGTGAAGAGACAGACGTAAAGGAGAGGAAGGGAAACAGACCCGGTGTGCTGAGATGTGGTTACTGTGTCAAACAAGGAAATGTGGTGGGAACTCAACCGTATTAAAAAAGTAAATCTGACTGAATCAAAACACCAGCTGTATGGAAAGTTAAACACATTGTGTTCGTAGAGGAAGAGCTGGAAGAGGCGTTTTTTCACCCTGAATGAGAACTCCGTCAGTTACTACAAGTCTGAGACGGTGAGGAGACGGTCCTCTTCTGTCTTTCTGTCTCTAGTCAGTGCTCTGTTGACTGTGCTTTTTGTCTGCTCGTGTCTCAGGATAAGGAGCCTCTGCGTGTCATTTTGCTCAGAGACATCCAGAAGGTCCACGAATGTCTCGTCAAGTCAGGGTGAGTCACTAAGTCAGATCCTCTCCCCCGTTTTGTCTCCTCGACATGAAAAAACAAGAAGAATGGAGATAAGATAAGGAGATGCAGCATGTTGCAGCGCTTCCAGTGAATATAAGTTTATCTTCATGTTTGCTCTTCGCTGCAGGACAAAGCACATGTTGCACAGATGTTAGGTTTAAATCATGATCCAGCAATGAGGCCTGTCACTGCACACATCTTCAGAGTCAAGACTCAGTCATGAGTAAAACATCAGGGTATATACTGTACAGTATGTAAAAGTATTCATACCCCTTGAACTTTTCCACATTTTTCACGTTACAACCACAAACTTAAATGTATTTTATTTGGATTTGATGTGATAGACCAACACAAAGCAGTGCATAATTCTGAAGGGGAAGGAAAATGATACTTGGTGTTTAGTGTTTTAACCCCCCCCCCCCCCCCCCCCCCCCCCCCCCCCCCCCAGTCAGAACTTTGTCAAACCACCTTTCGCTGTAATTACAGCTGCAGGTCTTTGTTTGGAGGCTTGTATCTACCAGCTTTGCACATCTAGACTAGATTTTTTTTGCCATTCTTTTTTGCAAAACTGCTGCTTGCTGTTTCCTTTCTCATCTTTTTGCCTGCAGTGAGGAGGTGCATCTCTCAGCATGGTGGATTCCTGAAGTGATGGTCTCATTCCAAATACTGCTATCTTTTGCAGCTTCCTTCCACCTGTTGGGGTCAATATTCGCCTCTCTTATGTCATGTTTGCAGACATCCTTGAAACACAGGGGTTGCCGACCAATAGGCCTGAAATCTGTTAACAATTCTCCATATAAACTCGACTGGGGTCCATCCTGTGAACATGTCCAAGCCATCTGAGCTTGACTCAGCGTAGCAAATATGTTGGAGGAGTGGACACGTTCCAGGACTTCAGTGTTCTGTCATCTAATGCCCAGGATTTGATGACACAGTCTTGGTACAGTCAGAGGTCTCATCCCACATCTTCAATAGGACTCATGACTGTGTCAAAAACCTTTACATGCTCAGGTCCACAGTCTCACTTAATGCTGAATTTAACACCTGTCCTCAAATATCTATCTTAGTGATGGCCAAATAAATAAATATATACACTTTTAAAAATGTATTTCTGTTCCTTCAGGGACCTCCTTCTTAGAGATAACCTGTTTGAGATCATCACCAGCTCCAGAACTTTCTACATCCAGGTAAAATCATTGACTTATTTTCATCAACAAGTCTTTGTTTATAGTTATTTACACAATGCAGAGTAAATGAAAGGAGTCCCTCAGCTGTTATTAACTGAATAAGGCCGACTTTATATCCCCAGGAGTATTTGTGTTGATGTTTTTACATGTTTTGCTCTAGATGCTCTGCTGCTGATGTGTGGCCATGGGTTCCTTTTTTAGGAGCCCCGAACAGTTTGTTTTTGTGAAAGAGATGCATCCATCTGTTACCATAACAACAATAATATCCTGTTCCTCCCCTTGGGAGGGCAGCTGACTGAGAAGTCATGGTAGGGTGGATCAAATGGGAAGTGCTGAGAGAAAGAGATGGGCTGCAAACACTTTAATATTCAGCTGTGAAGAGAAAAAAACAGAAGTGTGAAAAACACTAATAAACAAAAACCCTTAAACTAGAAGTTATTGTCACACTCTGAGTACTCGCCTAAAAATAAAATAACTTCCTTAAAATGAAAGGAAAATTGTATGTAATATTAAGATTAGTTTAAAGAACTTGACTATTTTGGGGAGGCGTTTAGCTCAGTTGGTAGAGTGGCCGGTCTGGTCACTGGTTCGATTCCCAGCTCCGGCTGGGTTAGACTGTCGTTGTGTCCTTGGGCAAGACACTTCACCCACCTTGCCTGTGTGACTGTGTGTGAATGTTGGTGGTGGTCAGTAGGGTCGATGGTGCAGAATGGCAGCCTCGCTTCTGTCAGACTGCCCCAGGGCAGCTGTGGCTACAGACGTCTGTTGTAGTTTACCACCACCGGTGTGAATGTGTGCGTGAAAGAATAATGGAGCTTCTGTCAAAGCACTTTGGGTGTCTATAAGGCGCTATATAAATCCATTATTATTATTATTTTAATTACCTAATTATTATAGAATAGTCTTTTAATTTTGTTACTTGAGATTTATTCTGCAACCACTAAACAAAATTAAAATATTTTCAGATGATTGTACTGACAGAATAATTTGCATATTAAACAAATATAATTTATTAGATAATAACAGTGTTCTTCCTTTAGCTGGTATAAAGTGAATTTAAATTCTGAATCTGTTTTCTGGTTTCCCTACAGACGGACTCTCCAGAGGACATGTGCGGTTGGATCAGGGACATTGAGGGGAAGATCCAGGAATTCAGAGGACCCTCCAGGGTGAACAGTCTTCTCCATTTCTTTTATAACAGTGAACATAAACTAGATAATTCCCTTCCTTCATTGTGGCTTTTTGATTAAAAGTGATAACCTCTGACTCATAATGACATTTTTATCTTTCTATTTGCAGGGAGGTCCATTTAAACGTGTATCTTCTCTTTATCAAAGTCACAACCCCTCCAGTGCATCTCGTAGTCAGAAGAGCGAAGAGCGGAGGCCCCCGCTGATGAAGTCCTGCTCCGTGGCTCCAGGCTGGCAGCCCTGGACGCCTGTCCCTCAATGTGAGCCCTCCTTCCAGGACATGGAGGATGAAGACAGTGCATTCAGCTCTCTGCCCACACTCCCCTCCTTGTCCTCCTCCTCCACTTCCTCCTCCACCTCATCTTCATCAAACTCTCTTTCCACCCCGATCCCTTGCCCCAGCACATCTCAGCTACCTTTGACCAGCGGGCTGGGGATCCTCACAGCATCAGCAGATGCTGCCAGCGGGCGGAGACGGCACCGCTCGCAGCCTCAGCCCCCCAGCGGAAGCGGCTTCCCCTACAGCCTGGATGAGGACGGCATCCGAACGACAGACGTCTAGTTGAGGGCGGTCTGTGCAGACTCCTGGGTGCACTCAAGTGTTGGTACTTGTTTATGATGCTGAATGTGACTGGTACGATGACGAGGAGCTGTGGCCACCCTCTTCAGAGCCTTGGTGTGAGATGTATGCCCCCTGCTGGTGTTGTAGCAGATGAAGGATGCTGGAAGAAGGTGGAGAGGCACAGTGTTTTAGGTCACAGGACTGTGAAAACATACATATGATGGAGTGTTTTAAGGCGACTTCCTTTGAAAACTTGAAAATTATTAGTTGTAGAATTGAAACTGATGGCACATGCTTTCATCTTTTTGCACTTGCATCTTATCAGATTTGCTTCACCATCACCAGGTCCGTGTTTCCACCTCGGATGGAAGCATCTTCAACTAAAAGCTCAATGTCATTTTAACACATTTTTATCCACAGATTTGTCATTTTAAAAAATGTAATTTTATTTTGCATATTGTAGTTCCTGCCACCCCACTCTGTTTATCCATTCACTCTTTTCTGAAAAAACACACATTGTTTTTATTTAACTAACAAGCATTTTTTTCCTAACATGTCTAACATGTTTGATCCGGAGCTTTTAGTACTCAGCTTAGAGGTCATCCTGTGAGTTTTTTAGGATTCAGCTTGGTACTGTGATGGTACTCGGTGTAAAACTATATTCTGCTACAAGCTTTGTAAATGTGATTATTTTACTGCAGCATTATGTGGGAAATTTTGCCACTACTTTTTTGGTAAATTAACTATAATTCTGCACTTTGCATTTCATATATTTTTACACGTGTGTGTGTGTGTGTGTGTGTGTGTGTGTGTGTGTGTGTGTGTGTGTGTGTGTGTGTGTGTGTGTGTGTGTGTGTGTGTGTGTGTGTGTGTGTGCGCGCGTGTGTATGTTTGAGCAGATAACAGCTTCCTTGCATACTCAGTGTTGTTACACCAGTAGTTTCCATCTTTTAAAGCTGAGACTTCACTGATGTGGTACCATGTTGTTTCTGTTTCCATTCTCTGAAGCTGTGTGCACTTATCTGCCTTCATTTTGTGGTAATTCTGTATTCTTGTACATTAAATGATGCCTTATTTGTCTTATTTGGGTTGTTTCTTATAAACTCTGATATTCAGACTTCACACTTTTCACTCTCTGACGTTTATGAGTCACTAAACACATTAGACCAAAGTTTTTTTTAAAGTAGATTTCTAAAACTCCTTTTTTATGGAGTAAAAGGCATCAGGACCTTAGGTGTTTCCTCCCTAAAGGGCAAAAATGACCAACAAGCAAAGGTTCAGAACTAACAACAGATTTGCCCTTTGACCCTGTCACCTTAAACACATGCACGTTATGAAAACTCAAGCATGAATTCATGTGCCATTCAAGTAACCAGAGGCTGTGTTAAGTGAAGTCTTTCACACGTGCAGTGTAAAGTCTATCATGTTAAGGCCTAAAACCACTTCAGCCTTTAAATGCAGGACTGCTGCAGGACAGCAAACCGTCTCCACTGAATGGTTTAAATCCTGTTCATAAAAGGCCCTGAGTGCTTGTGAAATGTCAGCTGTGTTGAAATGGGCTTTCACTTTTATAAGCAGTTCCCCTCTAGGTACTAAGAGAAAGCAGAAGAGGAAAGTTTGGTGAGGTTAGAAAAAAAAAGAGAATACATTGGATTTGATGTGGAAATAAACTCAAAGTGTACCAAAGTCAAACTTTGAGCTGCTGCAGTGTCTTGAAACTGGAATGATCTGTTTAGCTTCTGGTGTCTCTGTTTATAAGAAACAAAGAGAAGAAGAATGGAAATCCCACTGGAAGCCTTCAAGGTTTAATTTTGTGTCCCTGTGTGCTCAAAGATAAGATAAAGGTCACGCAGCACTTCAGCGTGACGCCTGTGAATGACCGGCAGCTCTGAGGGCAGAGAACTGAACTCCTCGCCTAAATGTTAATGTTCCCACATGGATGAGTCAGTCTGCCTCAGTTCAACACGCTGAAGGTTTTAAATGTTACAAAATGCAGCCAGTGCTCTGTGGAGTCAGTGGAATATTTATTACTAGTAGACTAGCATTAAAACATGAAGATGAACTGTTTATTTGGTTTGTTTCTTAGATTTAAAAAAATTGAGGGGACTTGATAGTAGAAGAAGCCACTAGGGGGAGCTGTGAGACACCACATACCCTTCGTTTGATTAAACTGAATCATAAAAAGTCGTCTAATTAAAGGTGCAGTGACTGAAGACATTAATCTCCTATAATAAAATAACAGGAATGTACAACAGGCAAGTTCAGTCTCTGTATTAATGAGTGATGTCTCTTTAAAAATATGAATGAAAAATGACAAAACTTTGACTATCTAAAATAATGTTGAATCAGTTACAAATCCTCAAAATAAATAAAATTGGATTAAAAATTCTGCTTAGCTTTTTTAAAATGAAGACTGGCATTATTAATGTTTTTTAATATATAATCTCTGTAAAGAATTACAGACGTGTGTTCGTATATTGTCTGTAGCAGTTTTGTAGATTGTTGTTGAATCTGATCCAAATCAGCAAAAACTTTCAATTTAGGGTTTGTCTTTTTTTTTTTTTTTTTAGGTATTTAAAACTTTTTTTCTTTTTACAAAACTAGTAACTTTGCTATTTTCTAAAAAAGCATTTAAGACCCTAAACATTCACAAAGCGAACACTGTTTTAGCTTCCCGGAAGACTGGGAGGTTTTTTAGACTTTTTTATTCATTTGTTGGTTTGCACAAACACTAGGCTATGTCGATGCTTTTAAACTGACTTGATCAATGCGAAGTGTCAAAATAGTTAAATTCAACTTCCAAACTGGAGCTATATGTTCCAGTGGACTGAAGTAGTTTGAGTTTTTGAAAGTCAAGTGTAAAAGGACCTGTGATGTGACGTCTGACAGTACAACAAGTCACATTAACAGCAGGTTGATTATGCAAAGTGTTTAACTTGGTCTGAGTGTAACGCAGCATCTTTCTAACCTAATGTAAAACAGCCTTCTCTTTATCTGGACTCTGAGGGCCACGTCTGGACTGCTGCCAACCCCCCCACCCTGTTCCCACATCAGGCCACCTTACAAACTTGAGGTGGGGGGGTTGGAATGTATTTTGCCCTGTGTGATGTGATTGTTTGCAGAGAAATGAGCTGACCTTGCCCTCTAATGCCACACACACACACACACACACACACACACACACACACACACACACACACACACACACACACACACACACACACACACACACACACACACACACACACACACACGTATGCACATGCTCGCTCTGGCCAAAGTGGAGGTGTGTGAGACAGACCTGCTGAGTGCAGGAGGTCTGGGACCCCTTCACCACTTCCTCCAGACAGAGAACAGAGGATACAGGCAGCTGAAGCCACGATGGACCAATAATGAGTCTTCCAGAAACCTCCTTATTCCAGGTAGGACTGGTTCATTCCTTTTACCCAATGACTTAAAGAGTACAAAGAACAATGATCAGTTAGAAAAGAAAATTATTTTTCAAAACTTAAATGGCACAAATTGCATTTTCTAATCAAATACATATAAATGTGGTTCCCCATATGTTCAGTGTTTAGTCCTCGTGTTTTCACAGACTATTAAAAATGTTTGGTGTTGGGGGGGGGGGGGGGGGGGGGGATGACTGATCTGAAAAAACTGAATGAAATAAATGTTTATTTATATTCAGGTAAATTACTTTTATAAAACATTCCGAACAGTTAATGGAAACAATCAAATAAATGAGTGGATTCCAGGTGAATTTTTAAATAAATGTGCATTTTATTAGTTTGCTTTTTTGTTTGAGCTTAATTAATTTTTTATGAAACGTTTAAAATGATATGCCATGAATATTTTAAATTATTAATTTAAATTATGACAAATTTGAATACTCTTATTATTATTAGAAATCTTTTGGAGCTTAGAGTCTTTTTTTTGTTGTATTTTCTCATTAACCTGATTACTGTTTGTGCAGCAAAACGTTTTGATCAGAAACTTTTTGTGCAGAAATCTGCATCATCTTGGAGGTTTTTATTCTAGCTGGGTTTTTTTTTTTTTTTTTTTGCTTGTGCTTAAGAATAATAAAATTCACGTTTAAGTTGTAAAAAGTATTCAATTTAAATGATTTATTTTCAAATATTGTAAAAACGTGTAAATTATTCTTTCAAAGCACATCAAATATTTTTTTCAACTCAACAATTTGACAGGAAAAATATGTATTGAGTTCAGTTCGATATGGTTTTATTGATATTAAAATTGAGTAAAACACAATAAATTAAAGGTCCGTTAGTCTTAAAGTAACCAGAAACACAGGGGGGACATTGAAGTTGAACTCTGCAATGGAGGAAGGAAAAATTAAAGCGCAATAATGAAAATGTTTCCAATTCAGAAGAATATAATAAATAAAAGCATTTTATTTCATGTGGTTTTGGTGACAAAAATTGACATATGATTATAAACTCAAAAACTTTATATAAAACTTTTAAACATAAACAAAAACGAACCTGAAACTGCCCGCTGTGAACTTTATAGTTATAAATTAATTTGTCTCGTGCTCTACCTCTTGTGTGACATTAAAAACATCCCCTGATAATCAGAGTTCCAAATATTTTAATAGTTGTCCAAAATTTGTCGTTAAAAGTCTTAAATCAGTGAAAGTCTTGTTGGATTTTGGACACTAACGCAAACTAGATTGATGTGCATTCACAAGAACGCGCACGCTTGTTCGTACACACGCTCTCTAACGCACGCTCTCGCGCACAGAGGGTACCCATCAGATCGAGTATCTGCCGGCGGCGGAGCGCTCACTCGACTGCCTGGCGCTCCGCGGGAGAAGCTGCGCACCGAGCTGCGGTATCTGCCGACTGTCAGCAGGGATTTAAACATTTTGACACGGTATGTAACGTTACGTAATTACGATTGATTTTTGAGATGGTAATAGTCAGTATGAATAAAGGCAGGTGCACACAAAGACAGGAATTCCTGCGCGTAAAAGGCGCATTTTACGCGCAACAGTTCCCTCAGGGATTTCTATTTTTACATGATTTATTTTAGGATGAAGCTGCCTTTTCGTGCTCATCTATAAGTCAATATGAATAATAGACATTTGACTTTAAACCATCTGGCATAAATCATGACGCGATCTGTCTCTGAACGCATTTGGTTTAAATGATTAACCAGAGCGGTCATTTGGTTATTTAAATTAAACAGAGGGAAGTCAGGGAGAGTAGCGTTGTTACGTCGGTGCAATGCGTGACGGAGGGATCTGACATGACCTCCCAGTGACCGTTTCAACTTTCAACCCTGCATGCCTCCAGTTATCAGGATCTGCAGTAATCCGGTCAAACTGATGCGCGCTCTCGTCAAGCCAAGTCGATGCTGCTGCCGCTTTCTGCCCTTCTCTGTCTATAATCTACTATAAACAGGTATCTCAAACCTCCGGAGGGTGAAAGGGTGTCTGATGATAAACACTCGTCCTCATCATGATGTTTGGAGTATTGTGTAATTTAATAGGTTAATAAATCTCTAAAGTGTTATAATCGTTCAGTAGCATTTTTGGAATCATATAATTACCTCCAAATTGCAGGAAAATTAACAAACATTAATGCGTTTTATCCGTTATGATGGAGTCAGTCCTTTGTGTATGTTTGTAGTTTTATAGTTTGTAGTCCACAAATTCACATTTAAAAGGCACATACTCTATTTGGAGTGTGACGTTACAGTAAAGGCTTGCATAAATATTAATAACAGGGATATGTATTATGAGAATGAATAGAGATGTTTTCTGATAGTGCTGCATGATCGGTCTCTTGCTGTTTGCATGTCTGCTTGCGTCACTGCCAACATTTTGGCTGCGGACAACGAATCACCGTGCAGACCTGAGAGCAGAGGGGGGAGGGCAGGAAGCGTGAGGCAGACATGACTCCATTTGTAATGAGGGGTCTCAGATCAGCGCTGTTTTCTCTGCTGCTGCTGCTGCTCATGGATTATAAGGAGTGAGGGAAGCAAATGATGGGGAAAGTCAAATCGCTTCATGTGAGCTGAGGACGCGGTGGAGGAAGACACGCGGTTTGCGCGCAAGAACACGGACAGCAGAGCGCGAAACAACACAGGGGAGAATCACGGCAGGCTTTGTGGATATTTGAGAACCGATTGTACAACTTTAAGGCGTGTGTGTGTGTTTTTAAAGCGCTCGATTGGAAATAAATCCACCAGCAGCATCCAGCACCTTTTATAGAAGGATGAGAGAGTTTTCTGCAGGGAGAGGAGCGCTTTGAGGTAAAAACCCACAGAGACACAAGATCTGTGACTGAACACGTTAAAGGTCAACTTATACTAATATAGTCTAATGTTATACTTTCAGAATATTTAAGAGATCAGTAAATAGTCCTGATTTTAGTTTTGAGATGGCAAAATATAAAAGTGATTTGTTGCCTGATGGAATTGATAATAAACACGAGACATATCTAAATAAAAAATACATTTGATCTGAGTTCAGGCCTTTGCATTCACTAGAATCAGACCAAAAATGACCCAAAGCGCTTCCTGTAGCTGTCACTGCCTCTTCCTGCTTTATTCACAAAGAGAAGCGTGTTTTTACCCCAAAGCATGAAAAAGTTAAGAGTTCAAAGTAACAAAGTTTATTTTTTGCCTTAAAATATTTTCTTCAAATTATATGTGATTTATTAAAAAGAAATAAGCAGTAATGTGATTTTATTATCAACAAAGTTTGTAAAAAGGCAGATTTTAAAATAAACCCAAAAAGCATGTTCTCTATAAACAAAGTTAAACATGCATGCATATGCGTGTGTGTGTGTGTGTGTGTGTGTGTGTGTGTGTGTGTGTGTGTGTGTGTGTGTGTGTGTTCATCCAGTGGGACATGGCAAACGGAGGAGATCAATTCGGCCTTGCAGAGAGCCCGGATCCAGACTGTATGGACCCCCCAAAGGAAACCAAAGAGGGAAATCTCAGCTTCGCTTTAAAAGCAGCTGCTTCACCACAAACAGCGTCCAGCCAGCAGGTACCAGCTGCTGCTGCGGATCAGGATGTAAATATCAATTATTTATTTGAGGTCAACCCTATACATTATTTGTATAATAATAATAATAATAATAATAATAATAATAATAATAATAATAATAATAATAATAATTATTATTATTATTATTATTATTATTATTATTATTATTATTATTATTATTATTATTGTTGTTGTTGTTTATTTTAGAAACTAAATAATAATAATACATTCCTTCCAAACAGGCTGTGCTTCTCAGATTTAGGCGTGCATGACCAAATGTTTACGGTTGATTTTATTTTAGAAATTCATGCATTGAATCACTTTTCCTCCCATTTTTATAAATACAGTATTTTAGAATAAACTTTAGTCGCTTCTCAAACATGAGGAGTTTATTTTTATTTAATTCTAAAAACTTCCACACAATTTGCATAATTTCCCCCCTTCTGCAGGGGATGGAGGCGATCAAAGTTGTCCTTCATGACAGGGAACTCTGGACCAAATTTGACGAAGTGGGAACTGAAATGATTATCACTAAAGCTGGAAGGTAAGAATTTCGGGTTTTTAAAATGAACAAACAAACAAAAATCCAACACAATCCGCTGAAAATGAACGAACATCTTTTTATGAATCAGTCCGTTCTTCACCGGGCCTGGAGGGATGATTTTTGTCTCATTTGGCGCAGAAGATTCTGTCTGTTTTTTTTTCTTTTTTGCTTGTGTATCTTATATAATATTTATTATGCATGAAGTCAAAATTTCCCCTGAACATGTTCCCATACAGGAGAATGTTCCCCAGCTACAAAGTCAAAGTTACAGGACTCAACCCGAAGACCAAATACATCCTGCTGATGGACATCGTGCCTGCAGATGATCATCGCTACAAGTTTGCAGATAATAAATGGTTTGTATAAATTTACTAATCTGTATAGCCTATATACATATAGGTGTAGAATTAGAATCATTTAAAGTGAACAATTAAAACATCGATAGGCATAAAATACACTTCGATAAATTGTCAGTTCTGCTTTACTTCATATTTAAACCAGACCTAAGCGCTGAGGGGCAGGCCGTGTTGTTGTGGGTTGATACTCTCCACTCGACCCTGCGTCTGCGCTGCGTAAAGGTCGGGTCCTCTGCAGACCGAGGATGGCCTAGTTCCCCGCGTTTCCCCTCGCGTGTCTGCCCGCCGGTTACATCAGTAAATGACGGGTTCACGGAGCGGACAGACGGGCACAAACCGGATTAAAGTCTCTCTCCTTCTCCCTCTCTCTCATTCAACTTGTACTGAGGACAAAAAAATAATCCAAACAGAGATCCGATGGTGAGGAAACCCATGCGCCAGAAGCAACAACAAGCGTCTTTATTAGGACGAAGAATACACACAAAGCGCACCAATACATTAAAACATGTTATTAGTGAAAAATGAAGCAGATTTAATGCAAGTTTATTCTATTTGCAAAAAATGTTCACACTAAACACTAGTTAGCTCTCTGTTTTAAAAGGCCAGTGGCGGAAATATATTGCTTTGACGCTAAAATAACAAAAAATGTATGATTAACCTTCCGGTTTATTCTGCTTGTTGATGAGCTCCCGGAGGAAAATTTAAATAAAATAATTCAGACAAATTTAACTTTTCAAAGTTATGCGCTGATCCCCATCGTGCGCCCTGACGCACAGACAATGTTGCAACTTGCTTTAACTTTTCAAATCTATTTTGTTGTTACTTCATATTTGTTTTCAACTCATCTTTCAAACCTAAAAAACAATAATTAGGTTGCATGATCTTTGCGGCAGAGTTTATTAAGGATAGCTGTTGTTATATAAACTCCAGCGCATTAGCAGTCAGGCCTTCTGCAGCCAGGACAAACCACCGCGACCCTCTTGAGTGTCACCGTCTGATCAGTTTCCGTTCTGCTGCCTCTTTTGACCTCATATAGGTCGGTAACGGGCAAAGCGGAGCCCGCCATGCCCGGTAGGCTCTACGTCCATCCGGACTCCCCCGCCACAGGAGCGCACTGGAGCCGGCAGCTTGTTTCCTTTCAAAAGCTCAAACTCACCAACAACCACCTGGACCCTTTTGGACACGTGAGTCTGACTTTTTCTATGATTATTTACCAAGAAAACGTAAAAAATATCAAGATATTCCCCAATTTTCAAAAATAGACATTTTAAATAATTATTCACGAGTATTTTAGGCGACAACATTGCATGTTTAGTCGTTATTGTTATTTAACTAATCCAAAATCTCAACAAATCACAGAGGCCAGAGACCTAAGTGTGTGTGTTCATGCACGAGCGTCACAAAGCTGATATTATCATCAGAGATAATTTCAGTGAATCCCAGAAGTCCATTAGCTCATGCGTGTCACCAGCAGACACGTCACTGCGATTAAACTGAGCCCTCGGATAAACAAACGGGCTCGCGCCGGTGCGCGCGCACGCAAAGACTGATCTAATTAGAAACCTCTTATAGGGTCAGGATCGTGGGAAATCTGGGTTCTGAGGTCAGAGTATTGTTTGGCATTACAGGGTGAATGTTTCAAAACTTTGAAAAATTAAAACTTTTTAAAGACTGATTTAATCATTTGAAACATTGATTTTCTTTTGTGTTAATGTGTTTTTCTTCTAAACCTGTCTTTACAAAGCATGATGACAAAGCTACATGTTTGAACAGTTACCATGAAATCTGTATTTTCTCGTAACTTCCATCTCTTTGATCTAAATCTACTTTAAGACAAAAATCTGAATCTGAAAGGCTTTTGACCACATGCGGGTCCAAAGTGAAGACAGGTCTAGTCCAGCATCTGTTGCCATGATGGATCTGCCACATTAATTTATAAATCTGTCCCCTGTGCAGATAATACTCAACTCCATGCACAAATACCAGCCTCGACTTCACATCGTCAAAGCAGATGAAAACAACGGCTTTGGCTCAAAGAACACAGCTTTCTGCACCCATGTGTTCCCAGAGACGGCCTTCATTGCAGTGACATCATATCAGAACCACAAGGTAAGCTTTACTGAAGAAAATCTGTGGGTTTTGCACACTTTGTGTTGCAGTGAAACAAAGCCAAAAACAGAAATTGTTTTATGACATTAAATCCTTAATCACATGTTCTGTTAAGTTTAGCATCAGGCTCTGGCCTCAGACATTATCTCTTTTTGCTTTTTCTCCCTCTCCTTTTCTCTCTCTCTCTCTCTCTCTCTCTCTCACACACACACACACACACACACACACACACACACACACACACACACACACACACACACACACACACACACACACACACACACACACACACACACACACACATAACCAAACTTTGTCATTTGTATTTTGCAAAAGCCAATCAGTGTCTCTTTTATTTATATGTCCTTATATGTGGTCTTTGTGTGTGTGTGTGTGTGTGTGTGTGTGTGTGTGTGTGTGTGTGTGTGTGTGTTTTGGCATAATGACCTGTTTCTTTCCTTTGATCTTAGCTGATTCAGGTTTCCAGACATCTTCTAAAGACAAATTGCTAAAAATTGGTCGTTTGGTCTTTTTTTGAAAGATATGTCTTGCTTTTATTCACTTTCAGGAAAAACACTAAATAGAAACAGATGGCTTTAAAAACAAACCATCCTTTAAGATGCTTTGGCAATTGATATTTTGGTAAATTAAAAGCCTTAAACCTGCAGAGAATAATCTTAAACAATAAAATAAATCATCCATTTATAATTTAGATAATTTCTGCAGGAAGAATACAGTCTTTACATAACAAAAAGTTAGAATCAGCTGCATTTTCTAATGGTAACTTTCTGCATGAAATCATAAATATAACTATTTCCAAAATGATTAGCAAACACAATAGTGATCTGCTATACTATATTTTTACATTTTAACATAAAAAGAAAAAAATCACTAAATATTACATTAATAAATTAATAATAATAATAAATTAATTTTATCATTATTATTATCCTCAATAATGACTGTTGTTATCATTATGATGTATTATTTAGGGATTATTTAAAATCATGGTTAGTTTATGTTGAGCTGAACTATTCTCTGAAAAAAGTAGAAAATTTAGATTTTTCCATCTTGTAAGGAAAACCACTAGCTAGTCTTTAATATCTGTGTTCACTAATACGTTCATATTCATAGGAATGAAAAGTTTTAAGGTTGTACTTTAAGGGCGTTTCAGCACTTCAAAGTTTGTTTGGAGCGTTTATTTGGCTCACTTCTCTGCTGCTGAACCTGGTCTTTAGTCAAACAAAATCCTTCACCACAAAACTTTTTCTCCATTACATCACTGAGAAAAGTTTGAAGACCTAACATCAAAGCTCGAAGCTTCAGGCCTCTAAAAGCTTAGGCCTGAAATCCTTAAACCCTGTGACTGTTTGGGTAAACAGTTTACTCTGAGTCAGCTGGCGGTAACGCTGGCCCACTCAGTCATAAGCGTCAGCAGCAGAGGAATGCTGGCTGTGCAGAGCTCAACCCGGGAAGCTTTTAACATCTGCAGGGCCTCTGATCTAATCGATGAGGAAAGTGGTTGAAAACTTGATGTATCCTAGAGTCTCTGTGTGTCTGAGCATGACGTTTTTGTTTGTTCCTGTGTGCAGCTATGCTGCAGTCTGATTAAAACATTTTGTAAAACAATGTTTTAAATTTTAGATCACTCAGCTGAAGATAGAAAACAATCCATTCGCTAAGGGTTTCAGAGGCAGTGACGACAACGAGCTGCATCGCATGGCCAAGCTTCAGGGGTGAGTGGAAACCTTTAAATGTGTGTTTTGGTTTCTGAGTGTTTGTAAGCATTTCCCTTTTCTTTCTCCCGCCCTCAGCTGAGAGGAGGTTGTTATGATGGCACACATATGGTCTAAGACATGAGGATGAGTGGAGCCGAGGGGTTTATAGAGATGTGCGCTTTTGTCACCTGAAGGTGGATCTTTAACAGAACATTCAGAGGCAGCTCAGCATTGATAAAGACGATATCTGCAGGTCTATTAGGCTGTCACTGCTGATCAGCTGACACCTCTACATGAGGTCTGTTCACGCGCTTAAATAATCTCCATTCAAGTGATTTTAGTGAGCTTGAGCTGTTAGTGAGAGAAGAGAAAGCAAGAGAGGAGAAAGAGGAACAGAGAAGATGCAGCCCCCCTCCCTGTTTTTTTCTGTTGTTGAGGAGACGAGAGCAGAGGAGAGTCTATCTGAAGTGACACATGGATGGATGTTTATTTTTAGAGCGGTGAATTATCTCACAACAGCACTGGCTGTGAATGTGTGTGTGTGTTTCACTGAAAGAGTCAGCGAGATGTGGCCCGCTGTCTCGTACATACCACAAAGTTCACCAAGAGGGCAGCTAGTGCAGGAAAAAAAATCTGAGCTGAGAGGTGGTACAATATCCTAGTAGACATGATGAAAAAGAGGAAAACAACAAAAATAACAGCATTAAAAAAATAACAAATCATAATAATAGGAAAATTACATGTAGAGATTCAGAAAAATTGTGGGTTCTGCTGTAATCCTAAAGCCACCTCTCTCTTTCTGTGTGCGCTTCAGTAAGGATTACCCCGTCGTCCCTCGCAGTACAGTCCGCCAGAAAGCTTGTTCTGCTGGGAGTCCCTTCAGAGGGGAGACTCGAGGTCTGCGGGGCTCCCCTGAGGCTGTTGGATCCCCCTACAGCTGTGAGAATGGTTTAAACAGCAGCAGTCCTCAGGAGCTGCTGAACACATCGACACACTTCAGCCACCCTCATCCTCACCTGCAGCCTGGCCAGCAGCTTCAAGCCTTCCACTGTAGCAAGAGGAAAGGTAACCTGTGTGCTTGACCTTTCAATACACACAACTGAATAGATAGATTGAATTTGCTTGAGTTTCCTGAACCAATTAAAACCACATTCACAAGAGCAGCATCTGAATATATAAATAAGTAATGTGTTTTCTTCAGTAGAAGCAAAAAGAAACATAGAAGTCACTTCATAGACCTTTAAAAACAATAAAAACACTCAAATGTAGAATTATTCAAATGCATTCCTCCTATAGCAATGCTGTATTGTCTTTATAGTGCATAGGTAAAAGAAAAAAGTAAATAACCTGTATTTATAATGTGCTTTCTGAAGTGTTCTACACTCCCCAAAGTGCTGTACATCACAAACAGTCGTCACACACTGGTGGTGATAAACTACATAGCCTCAGCTGCCCTGGGGCACACTGACAGAGGCCATGTACCAGTATACCCACCAAGTCCCTCTGACCACCACCAGTAGGCAAGATGGGTGAAGTGTCCTGGCCAGGGACACATGACAAATCTAACCCAGCCGGAGCTGGGATCAAACCGGTGACTCTCCGGTTGCAGACTGGTCATCACCATTTGAGCTATATGCCACCATGTATAATATGTGGGTGGATTTATTGGCAGAAATTCCAAATAGCTTTCATAAACTTGTTTTGTCTGCAACATCTGTTATGTTGCACTGCTTTTCCCCTACAGGAGCCCAAACACATGGCTCTTTTTACTCGATACTCTAGTTTCACCATTTAGTTTTAAGAATGTTTTTTGGAGGATGGGATACATATTTATCTGAACACTGTTTTAGTTTCTGGGTGTTTTTTGTTATACTCCTAAATCTGAAAAACGAAGTGCATTTCTTTTCATTTTGTTTTCATCTCAGGAAATTTCTTAATCCTAGCATTTCTGTCCTTTAAATATTGAATATAAAATCAACTCAGTATTTTGTTTCTGTCTGTCTGCAGCAGAAGAGAACTGCCCTTCAAGAAACCACCAGCATCCCTATAAGAAACCTTTCCCTGCTGGCTTGCCAAGTGAGGAGGACTCCTATTACCACCCTTCCTCCTATCCTCCTCCTCCTCCTGGTTTATCCAACCTCCCAGCTCTGGGTCTCACCGACTCCCCCTATAGCTCAGACATGGGACAGCGCCAGGCCTGCATGTTTGCCAGCTCAGAGCCCAGAATGGATGAGTTCAGCTGCGCATCCTGGTCGTACACCTGCCCACTCCCCACCGCCATGACCCCCATGGAACCCTACCCACCTTACACCCCTCATCCCCCCTACAGCTCCAGCCCTCAGGGCTCTCGGCTCAGCGCTTTAGCCCACCAGAGCTCTCCTCCGCTGGGGGAGCACAGCAGCCATGATCCCTACCAGAGCCAGAGCTCCGGAGCTCCATCCCAAAACATTCACAGCAGGCAGCTCAGCTCTCCCCTCCGAGAGTATCCCCGCTACACCCCCAACCTGTCGCCACCTCTCTACCAAACACTAGACTCTCACACACACATCAGGTGTGGAGTACCGGAATGGAGTGCAGCCTCCTAACTGAACCATTCAACAAAAAGTCCTGAACACCAATCCACTCACTCCCCTTCTGTTCTCCTTATAGAAGCTGCACTGTGTACAGACTTTATGCAACTTTGCTTTGGAAAAATGTTTGTGGAAAAGTGATCATGTGCTGTGTGATAAACAGTCCAATGTGTGTGTGTGTGTGTGTGTGGGGGGGGGGGGGGCGTTCTGCTGGAAGGAGCAGAGTATTGATAAGAACTAAAAAATAGACTATTTAGCTCCTTTCAAGCAGCACAATCAAAGTTGTGTTATTTTGTCTTTGTGAAACTGAATGACTGGAGTTATCCAAATGTTTGCACTGTGAGCCGTTTTAAGGCCAGACCAGGAGCAGGACTGTGCTGCTCTCCTCTCAGTATTTCTCCCTTTATGCATTGTGAAGGATGTAAAGTGAGCCCATTGTCAGACAGACAGTTTCATTTAGCCACTAAAAGAATCTCAGTTCTCACAACAGAACCTGAGGGAGGCTTTCTTCTCTTCAGTGGAGCAAAGCTCAGCACCATGCTCAGTCTCAACGAAAAGGCATGTGAATGTGTGTGTGTGTGTGTGTGTGTGTGTGTGTGTGTGTGTGTGTGTGTGTGTGTGTGTGTGTGTGTGTGTGTGTGTGTGTGTTTGTGTGTGTGCTCATGTAAATGTAAAACCTCTGTCAGCTCGGCTCAAGGATGCTGTGAGTTCATTTCCAATGAGACAGGCTGCTGTAGCTGCAGGCGCCACACCATGGAGATAAACACTTTGTTTAGACCACGCTACAAGGCTGAGGGACCTGTAAACACTATTTCCATTGCATTCTGGGTAAATGCACAATTCAGCATCACACAGCTGTCACTGCTGTCCTCTCAGTCACCCTCCTGTCTGGCCAATCAGCTTCCTCTCTATTGGATGAGAAGCAGCCAATGAACATGCAGATCTCTTGTGTGTGTGTGTTGCTCCATTTTTGTTTGTGTGTGAATTATTCATAAGTCGGCTGTTGATCTCTGACATGCAGGGATTGCTCAGCAGAAAACAAACTGTAGAAGTGATCATGTTAAAACACTAATTCTTATCAATGAGAGTTCGTACATCAGCACCTGAACGTGTCCGTGTCATATCCACTCCGTTTCTCCTCACAATGTTTGGATTAAGTTGTAGAACCCCTTCCTGAGATGCCATTGGTTAATTTTTGTGTCCTGAATCAGTTTTAACATGCAGTAATCCATCAGGTGTTTCTAATGTGACAGGAAGAAGATCTCCATCATTATGTATGTGATTTGTGTGTGCGCACGCGCGTGTGTGTGTGTGTGTGTGTGAGTGAGACAATGAGATGTAAGAATTGTTTATAAACTGTTTTTTAGCATTGTTCCTGCTAATAGTATTTATTATTCTACATTTGTAAAGTTTCCTTGTTGAACAGGATGAATTGTCTGTTTTCGTCTCTCCATCCCAAACCGGTGATACATTGTTGTGGAAAAACAAACTTTCGGTTTTGTTTTTATGGGTAAAAACCTACAGATTTATAAAATAAAACTCAATAAATTTTTCAAGCGAAAGCCAACTGGTTCCTTGTTAAAGCAGCAGACAAACTATTCCCAGTGGGTTATTTAAAGTATGTTTAGCATCTCCGGAGTGGAAACTCTTTTAAGTGCGTTGCTCTTTATCAGCTTAAATACATGTATGAATGTGAAGGACCTGATAACAAGTGAAGCTTCAGTCAGTGGTGTTGTTACAGCGTTAACTACGCTGTCTTACGGAGGGTCTCGGTGTCCACTCAGCAGCAAGATCTCAGAGTGTTCTGGATGTGCTGTGCATACCTCGTCCTCCTCTTATCTCTGACAGGTTGTTTGGCATCTCTCATCTCCTCCAGCTGGACCGTCTCACTGACAACCTGCTGCCCAGAGAGGGGAGGGGTCTGTCAGGCCAGAGGAAGAAGAAAGATGAGGCGCTTTGACTCCTCTCCAGAGCGCTTTTTGCAGTGCTTTGTGTTTTTGTGTTTCTTCAACAAAAAAAAAAACACATAAGAATCTTGCACATCTCAGAGCTTAGAAACAGATCTATATAACAGAAAGAGAAACTGTTATATGTCCAAGCCAGTATTAAAGTTAACGACATGATTATGTGTCTGCTGAAGTTGAAGTCTCTCAGCCTCCTTTTCCATTTCTTCCTCTCCGTCTCTCTCACACACCATGAGGTCAGAGGTTAAGCAGGGACCTCTTCAGAGGCTCTGTTCCTCCTTAACCCTTTTGTCTCCAGACAAACTTAGTCCAGAACAAGGAGAGGAAAGAAACTTCAGAGGTTTGTGATGATGACTGAAGCTTTGGGTGAAGATGCAATAATATTAAACACAGTGAGTGTGTGTGAGGAAAGAACTTTAATCCATCAGAGGACTTTCTCAGACCCTCTGGTCAGACGGAAGATTGATGAACCTTTGTGATCAAAGCGCTTAAGTGGTGCTTATCATTACTCCCATCCCCTCTGCCTCACTCCAACACAAACACATGCTACCATCCCTTCTTATCCCACTCTCAACCAGGTTCTAATCCAAATCTGCTTGTTTTTTTTTTTTCTTTTTGCACACATTTGAGTCACCTTATGTAAAAACACTCTTCAATGCAACTCATTTGTCCTGTTGAGTTACATTTTTGGATAAAACTGGAACCACATCACATGCTCAGCCCAGCTGTGCAGAACATTTTCTCTCACAGGGAAGAGTTTTTGTTTAAAAGATTCCACGGGACATATAAAAGCTCTTCTCATTACAGCCCAAACTATTTGTTTGAATGAATAAATTGGAGTCTCTTGCTAAATTCTGAGAGGCATTTGTGCGATGTCCGGCAACAGTGATGTCATTTTGTGTGGAATAAGTGGTCAGAGATGGAGCGTAATTGGAAAAGATGATTATGGTTTGGTCTGATGGCGCTCTGTCTCAGTGGGAGGATAAAGGAAAGGAGATGAGTCTTAAGAAGGGATAAAATAACTGCAGCACTGGAACGTCAAAGCTTGATTTTTGGATTTTTTTTTTTTTGATATTTGACTGTTTTGAAGATTAAAATTTCACATCTCTGAATTTTGAAGGGTTTTTGTGTGAGTTGTTTTCCAGAATCTATAATTTAATAACAATCATTGAGTCTTATCAATGCTGGTTTAGTCACAGGATGAGAGTAAATCACCAAGATGCCAAAACTCTTCTTTCATGATGTGTCTGAATCTGTAATAACAATCAGTGAGTGCTGTGTGGCTCTAAGAGGACAGCGCAATGGCAATACAATAATGCCAAACAATAAATGCGTTGCTATTACATATGGTTAACAAAGTAAGATGGTGGAGGTTTATTGGAATGGCACTATCCATCCTTGTTGGTATTTAAAAGCCACAAGAAAGGCCTAATGCTGTTAAGGACGGTATAGTAACAAGACTCGGACTCAGGCTAATTTCCTCTAAATGAGAGTTTATGGCTGAAACAGCCCCGAAATCACTGAAGTAGATCTTAATATGAGCATAAGGGCTGTCAATGATAATAGGCCAAGTAGGAGTGCGTGTGGGTGAGGGAGTGTGCTTGGGCGTTGAGTCTCAAAGACAAAGGGAAAGGTCAAGGGTCAAACCAACAGCAGACAGGCTGGTTCAGGGTCAGAGGGCTCGGGCTAACCTGATCAGTGGAGGTTGTTTATCTAAAAAAATAGAAAACCTCTGAGCAATCACTCGGATGGAGCTGCTGCAGCTCCTCTGCTCAGTGACTCTCGCTTTTAGATCAACAAATCAACTTTCAAACATTTAAAACGTATAGACGTGCAACATGCCAATAAGTGTGGATCCAAATGAGAGAATTCTTTACTTTTGCTAGAAGCTTTGAAAGGGGACGGTGTTTTAACTCCTAACTCACCAGCAAAGTCACAAACGCACATCTCAGAGTGAAAGGGGATGGGGGGTGCACCCACAGTGAGTGGTGTCAGGGGGTTCAAGCCGTTGTGGAGCCGATGTCCTGTCTGATTACAGCCAGAGGACTGGAGAAGCACGCTAATCCTGAACGCACGCACACACAAAGATGTGCTGCATCGGAAACAAAGACACAGCCAGCATTAAACACACACACACACACACACACAGACTGATCCTGACACACACAAACCCACTCAATAGGGATTACAGCCTTGTTTTCCTCTCTGACCTGATCTGCGTCTACATATAATGATATCAGTAGCCGGACTTCACATGGATGCTGAAGACGTAAAAACTGAAGGAGGTCTCTCAGTCTCTGAATCATAAACAAACTCAGTGTCACAATCTTAATGTTGAAACCTCATCAGGGTATCTATTATAGTCTTATTTTATTACCTGATTTAAAAAAACAACAAATCTCTCAGGGATAAAACAATTATGAAAAGACCAGTTTACTTTCCTCATGTTAATTCAGTTGATAATTTTATTACATGTCAAAAAGTAAACAGAACTGAACTGAAGTAAATCCATCAAACATTCCAGATGAGTACTTTTTGTTCACAAAATAAAACGATCTATATCACAAAATGTAGTGTGAACACTTTGAGAATGACATCATGTATATTCACTGAATTATAACAGTTTGTTTTGATTCAAGAAGGAAGATCTGAGAGGATTTGTCAACAAGGACGGGAATTCGATCCACTCACCAACGAGAATCTGTTCCCTCCTCTTCCTGAAATGAAATGTTGCTGTTTTCTGTTCATTTTTGCTCCCATTGTCACCTGAAGCACACCACATTACCCAGCTACAGTAATAAAGGCAACTCATGTTTCACATTAGTAAGAGGAATTTAAATAAGATGCACTGTTATTTCATCTCAGAGAGCTTAAAACGCGTGCATATATTTATTTGTTTATTGTTTGCAGGTGTACTTGTTGTCCCAGCATCTCCTGACATACTTCCCTCTGCTCTTGCATCTTGCTGGGTGATGTTCTCATCTCGTGTACAAACATGTTTACAAACAGGCTGAACGAGACCCCCACTGTGAGACAAACACAAACATCAATAAACAAACAAATGCACTCATACAGCCCACTACATCTAGATGCTGCACGCACACACAGCACTCACTCCGCCTGCTGTCAGGCCTCTCTGTTTGCCACCAGCAGTGTTGTTTGGCTCCTATTCAGAGCTTTTCTATGATCTTGTCTCATTATTTATAGATGGTGTCAGAGAGTCACTGGCCTCGCTGTCTGACAAGGCATTAGCATAAACACAGTCTCCCTCTCAATATCTGTTTGACATCACACCGTCGACCTTAAATTATGCATGCACAAATGTTTGTCCCTTATGAGCTGGAGTGAAAGAAAAGAGATATTTTTTCTCAGATGACTAAAAAAATTCAGAGTCAGGCACAATATCCTGCTTCAGTTCGACACCGCCATCATTCAGAGCATACTCTCCTCATCCATAACAGTCTGGTTTGGTCATTTGGACTCACGCAAAAAAAAAACAAACTACAGCGTATAATAGACAAGTCATCTAAAATTACAGGCCATACCCTCCCTTCCATGGACACACAGACGTATCACACAACAGGCAGTAAAAACCACCTCGGCCCCTTCTCATCCTGCATATCACCTGTTCACACTGTTGCCTTCTGGGAGACGCTACAGGTCCCTGCCAGCAAAATCAGTCAGATTCAAGAACAGTTTTTTCCCAACAGCCGTACGGACACTAAATCGGGTTACTAACGGAAGCGCTTATGTGTTACAATTGTTTGTATTGTGTGTTGACGCAGAGTTGTGAGCATGTTTTGCTGTACTGGAAACAAATTCCTTGTTGTGTGGTCATTAATAAATGAATCTGAATCTGAATATTGAGTTTAGTATTTTTGCAGAATCCAGATTTGGGCCTAAAACACGTTTTTCCAACACATTTGAGACTTGAAGCTACTAAAAAGTTGTTCAAAGCCAATGTGATTAAAATATGCTGGAGTTTTTGTCTAGATTTGTCTGTTTAGATTTTAGTGAACATATTTACTCTATAGCAAGTCGTGTGACCTAATATGAAGCATTTTATACTAAAAGCAAAGATAGTGCAGCTTACGGTTCTCAGGTTTTTTTTTCAAACTTTAGAATAACTTTTTATAAAAGTTTACAAATCTTTCTGAAATTATTGTTCTTCATACATGAACTGCTGAACTGATTGAGAATGTTTGTATTTTCATAATAAAGGTACAAATTTAAGTAAACTGGAAAAAGAAGTAAGATTATAGTTTTTTCACGAGGTTCAATAGAATCTGACCTGTTAATCTTCCTCTCCTCGTCGTTTTCAGCTGTTAAAAGCTCTGCTCATGTTTACATGGGTGTGATACCTCAGTCTCCTCGACTCATCACCTGACACAACATGCTTTTATCCCATTAGTATTAATAAAGTACTGCTTGTGTGCAGCAGGCCAGCTCTTCCTTTAAAAATGGATAAAGAAGCGTCTCTGCCTGCAGCTATCTGTGTTGTTGTTTTTCCCCTTCATTGACTTTTGGGGAAGCTTTTATTATCAGTCATTTTGTCTTTTGTGCATGTGCGTGTGTGTGTGTTGAGGGGCTTGACACACATTTATATGTGATGCATTTCTCTGGTCCTGTTGTAATGTCAGCATCACAATTTTTAAGACACCTGGGAATTATTGTGTAAAAATAACAGCACACGGCATTTCCATTAAGTGAATAGACAGATAGATCTGTCACCGTGTGGCATTATGGGACCAGCAATGATCATAAAATATGAAATTACTTTTACACAGGTAATTCGCTCCTAAATGGTTTTTAGTTGAAGGTGCAAACAAATTTTTGAACTTAATGGAAACAAAAGCGAAGTCACCATCATCTGTGTGTGTGTGTGTGTGTGTGTGTGTGTGTGTGTGTGTGGGGGGGGGGGGGGG
>SSNR01000235.1:179784-203314 GCA_006937965.1 Callopanchax toddi
CGGGGGGGGGGGGGAGAAAGATTTCTTGTACACCTTCCGCAACCTAAAAGTACTAAAGGCGTATTTTACTGAAGACATTTGAGCCCGGAGTCAGCTCAACCAGTCTCAACCTAGCGTACAGTTGTTGTTAGCCAACAACTATTTAGTTTTCTTTTCACTAAAAAGATGTGCGGTTGTTTTCTTGTTCGTATAACTAACCCTGCACCGGTTTAGCCAGTTTGTAACTTTACACTACTTCAACAGAAAGCTGAATTTCATAGCAGGTTTCAGTTTATTTATCCGAGGAAGTAATGGAGTCTGACGACGACGTGCCTCTGATCTTAACATGGGACGAAGCGAACAGCGGTCTGCTAGCCGAAGAGACAGAGAGAGGAGACCAAAGTAAGTCTGGACACTTCCATAGAGTTTCAACTGTCCTACATCATTATATTTTATGAAAGAATTGACCTCCATAAACTAAAAAGAACCCCTGTCATCTGCATATAGCTTTGGATGAAATGAATTATATTTACTTAAGCATTATTTCTTTACTCCATTTGACATATTACACTACATTATCTACTACATTAGATTTCAGTCAACCATAACTTCTTAGATTACAAAAAACAATACATTTTTGATTGACACAAAATTTATACTAACTTTAAAAACATATAAGAGCAAAAATACAACTTATACAGAATTGCAGCAATAATAAGAATTAAAAATACCAAAATGCAAGTTCAGATCTGATATAGTCAGCAGCACTTTTACATTGTAGTGAAATTTTGTAACGGATTTATTTATTATAGTTGCATATTTTGTGAGGTGGCACCTTACCACGATTGCACAGATGTAAGCCACATTCTGTACATTAGGGAGTGCTCCTTTAAAAGATGTGGTCCTGCAGATTTGTTGATCTTGTGTGTGGAGTTCGGTATGTTGGGGGATCCTGCTGCCTTTGTTTTGTTCAGATACGAGCTACAAAATGACCTAGAGAGAAACTGCTGGCACAGCACCCTCTCCCCTCTCAGCCCCTCCCTGGTGCTCATGGGTAGTTTGTGTGTTGTGTTTGTGAATGTCTGCAACCTGTGTGTAAGTGTGTCTCTGTGTGCGTGAGCTTTTTGTATCATTTCCTCTGAATCCGGGTATGAACAGGAAGAGAGGAGCATACTGCTGCTTTTTTTTTTTTTTATTATCTTAAGAACATTTGGGAGTGGTTTGCAAATGGAAAGTGTCAAACTTTAGTTGCTTGTTGTTGCTGTTGGGACCTTTTGGAAAAACAGGAAGCTAAACTGAGGAACAAGGCAGTAATGTATCACCTGAGGGACAAGTAACATGCCTGGATAGGAGCGTGGAGTTTAAGATTTTTATTGCTGGTCATCACTGAAGTACATTTAGTTTTTTACTGGGAGTGGTAACTGCCGTGTCTGTGAGCATGACCTCACCGTGCTATCTACTGGGAGCTTCAAACTTGTTATTGTTCTGAAACAAATGGGTGGTTTGAATGGCACACAGTGGACTCGTGTCAGGACAACAGGCAGGCTGCTGCTGCTGCTGGGCAAGAATTTGATCTCCACACGTAATACTGATTTGCAATAACTTTGGACAACAAACATCTGTGACTGCATCTCCGAGACTTGTCTGGCTTTCATTGGGTTTGGGTCTGTGGAGCTGTTAGCCTGAGGTCAAAACATGTGATATGCAGTATGTGGGATCAACAACCGGATGGACTGGCAAAGGAATAGTATGCTGCTGCAGAGAGACACATGGAGGAACTGCTTCTTTGAGAACTGTTTTAGAGCTTGGTTCTGTAAATAAGTCTATTACTAAATTTGATCCTAGTTTAGCTTGTTCTTCCTTAGTGTTTTTAGATATTTTTTTGGTGTCTTTTGTGATTTGTTTTATGTTGGTTATTTGGATTACTTCCTCTTGTTTTTTTGGTGTTGTGTCTGTAGCAGGAAGGCTACATTAAAAGTATATCAGTGCAAACTCAGCTCTTTCTTACAAAATAACTGTTAAGATCGAAGGTCAAGAGTAGGGACTGGCTAATGTAAAGATAGCACCTTTCATTAAAGATATCTGTGTCTGAGGATCATGTCTGGACTACACTCGTGATTCCATCTCTGGTGTTTCCATTAGGCTTGAGTGGAATGTTTGCCCATCTGTCTCCAGATGTGTGTGAATGCTGGGACAAGAGCAGTCTACTGTGAAACACACACACACACCTCTGGTGGTGTGGACATCAGGGACCTTGATACATTCACACAGCTGAGGTGCACAGAACAATTCTGATCAATGGAGACCACGTGCAGCCAGGAGGCTGGTTTCCGTGACGATCAGCCCTGTGAGAGCCCAGTCGTGGTGTCCTCTTATGCCTTACAGTTAGAATTAGACTGTATTGGTAGGCACCTATGTCATTTTTTGTGTGTGAGATGTAAATGCATATATAATGACTGGATCAACACACTGACCCTTTCATATTGTTTTTTCAGATGGGGGAGGTAATTATGACATTGTTAACAATGTTGTGGTCTCAACTCCTGGCCCACAAAGCAACATAATCCAAAATGCTTCATTGAGACAAAGCTGGGAGATGAACTACCAAGAGGCAGCCATATACCTGCAGGTATTTATAAAGTTTGCAGTAGTTAATTTGTATGACATTTACATGAGCATTTTGCCATTTAAGGCAGTAAAAATGTCATTAAAACCTAAAAGGAACTCATAATTTAGCCATTAGTCTGAGATTGAACTCAGATAAGGGCACTTTAAATGTATATGTTGGATTTAATTTACAGGAAGGAGAGAACAATGATAAGTTCTTCACTCATCCTCGAAACCCAAAAGCTCTTGCGGCGTACCTGTTTGCCCACAACCACCTGTTCTACTTGATGGAGCTGCTGACAGGCCTGCTGCTGCTGCTGCTGTCACTGTGCGAAGCTCCCGCCGTGCCCTCACTGCGCCTGGATGTCTACGTGAGTTGACATAAGCTGTTGTTGTCTTTAAATTTCAAATAACAATACCTGTTCAAATCAACAAACTTCAGCATCTGATATTGCTGTTCTTAATTTGCTGAGTAAGTTGCACTGTACATCAAAATAAAGCTTTTCCTGGTTACTACACAAGTGTTTAATGAATGAAAATAACATGGGGTAAAAAGGTCTGAACAGGTGGCTTATTTTTAAATAAGCTGTGGAACAGTCAGTGACAGTCGAACTGCTCTGATGCTGTATTATGTTGAAGAGTCCTAATCTCTAAAGAAAATTAAAGAATTAATCCCTATAGGTTTATTTTGACACAGATTTACTGCAAGAAATGAGCAAACTGAGATAGTAGTTCTGAGTTCCAGCATATGCACTCAAGGCTTACAAATTCAGTTTATGTAAAAAAAAAAAGCCACTGCATCTGTTACAGGTTCATGCAACTCTGGAACTGCTGGCTTTGGCTTTGGTGGCTTTTGAGCTGTGTATGAAGCTCCGCTGGTTGGGCTTCCACATTTTCATACGACACAAGAGGACGATGGTGAAGGTAAACAATAATTTTGATGGAGTAAGAATGTCTATTTTGCACATTGGCCACAGCGCGCCGCTCTCGTCACCATATGGGAATCAACTTTGTGTTTCTCCTTTTGTACAGACAAGTGTGTTGCTGCTGCAGTTTGTGGAGGCCATCGTGGTTCTGGTCAGACAAACGTCTCACGTGAGAGTCACTAGAGCTCTCAGACCAATATTCCTGGTGGACTGTAGATACTGTGGTGCCGTGCGCAGGTGCATGAACAGGCAAACACATAAAACCACACACTCAGGTCAAAGTCTAGAAAAAAATGTAATCAGTTAGGGTTTATTATATTACAGGATAATTTTTCATAACGTTAATTTAAATTTGAATATAGTATCTATCTCGGCGCTGCAGCTGCAACCATGTTTTTATTTACATTATAAAGTGTGTAAAAACTAAACTAAACTAAAAACTTTAATGATTCATTGTGGGACCGTAAATCTAAAACCTGTTACTTCATTTAACCTTTTTAATGTAATTACTTAAGGTGAATTTCTTTTCGATGCACTAACTTTCTGTCTTTAATTCAATCAGAAACTTGCGTCAGATCTTCCAGTCTCTTCCATCTTTTATTGACATCCTCCTCCTGCTGCTTTTCTTCATGGTTATTTTTGCTATTTTGGGTAAGAACTTGTTGGTTTATTTCAGTTTTTTTTTTTTAAGCATCCCGCTTTAACTGGACCGTTTGCAGTAGGAAGGATTGGTGATGTGGTTGTTGTAACTTAGTGTTGGATTTCTTCCAGGTTTCTGCCTCTTTTCCACAAACTCCGCTGACCCGGTATGTTGAGTCTTTAGTCTGCCTGACTAGTTAATATTATTCTTGTAAGCGTGGAGGAAACTTCCTCTTCTTGTGCCACCTTCGTTATTTGGGTAGGTGTCTTCACTCAAACCACGTTTTCTCACCGCAGTTCTTCAAAACTCTTGAGGACAGCCTTGTCAGCCTGTTTGTGCTGCTGACCACAGCAAAGTAAGAACACACATGCACCATACCGTTGAGTTACTTCTACGCACATGGCATCCACTCAGTGGTTCCTACTTTCAGATCACATCACACATCCCTTTTTTCAGAAATGTTTAGGGTGTTTTTAAACATTTCTTATGACTCATTTATTTTCTGCATCTCTGTTTTGTAGTTTCCCTGATGTGATGATGCCAGCTTACTCCAAGAACCGCTGGTCTTGTGTTTTCTTCATAGTTTACCTCTCCATAGAGCTCTACTTTATCATGAATCTGGTACTAATAGTTTTGCTCTCACTACTTCTAAGATATATTGTTTAAAACAGGACGTACCTTCCAGTTATGGATTGTTGTCATGTTTTCCTCCAGCTCCTGGCCGTGGTGTTTGATACGTTTAATGACGTCGAGAAGATGAAGTTTAAATCTCTTCTTCTTCACAAACGCTCAGCTATTGACCACGCCTTTCAGCTGTTGGTCAGCCGACAGGTGTGTGTGCTGTTATTGGTACAAATACTTTATTTTATAGTGTTCTCAGCCTCTGAGACTGTATGTGTGTAATATTAATAAGAATATTATTATTATTATGATTTATAATGTAATTCTAACCTTTAACTGCTCATGTGATTTTTCCTCCAGAGGCCAATGGGTGTGTCTCTAAAACAGTTTGATGGTCTGATGCGTTTCTACAGACCACGAATGTCTGCAAGAGACCGTTTCCTCACATATAAAGCTCTGAACACATCAGGGGCTCCTATGCTCAGGTCTCACGTTCTGTTTGTTTATCCTGTATTTAATTGCTCTTATGTTTTTTTCTGACAAAACAACTGAATGCAAGATTATTCTGTTTCAGTCTCCAGGACTTTTATAAGTTCTATGAGGTCATTGGCCTTAAATGGAAGGTAAATAATTTATCATTTTAGTCAGTTCTGTTTATAATGTGTCTCCCTGACAGAATGTTACATATATGTTGTGTGTGTTTGTTGTTTAGACACGAAGGAGCAGAGAACACTGGTTTGATGATCTTCCTCACACAGCCTTCCTCATTTTTAAGGGTATGTTCTCAAATTTTTATTTAATAAAGGTGTTGGGATTTCTGTGTGGCCACAACTTTATTATATGTAAACAAAGATGATTATTACTAGTATGGTTTATTCTTCTTTTTCCTCTAAATATATTTTCATTCTTTGATGTAAAAGTCTGAAAGTGGTCAGCTTGTTTGGGTGACACGTTTTAAGACTTTATTAGATGTAAATTGTTTCTAAAATAGTCAGAAATGTATCTGATAACATTTCCAGTAGATGAATATGAGTTGTATAGCCTGGAAAATGATGAGGGGGAAAACTAGTCTCTAAGCCACCACTGCTCTGAGTTTGTGGATTTCACAGGTATTTTTACCAGATCTTAAATAAACGTGTCTTCTTTCACACATTGTAAGTTCTCTAACTCAACACACTGACAGGTTTTGAACTAGAAGCCCCCAAATGACGAGATAAAGTCTCGATTCTTGTCACAGCACACAAGCTTGATAGAAAAGTTTCTCCTTTATAAACTTGTAATTTTTTTCCACCAGATACACTAATCTCCCAGTGGTGTGTACAGGAATGCTTTGTGGTATTCACAGTTAAAATTAGGAGTACTTTGAGACAAAGTTTCATGAATTTTCAGTCTGAGTCCGTTACAGAGTGGTACGCAGTGCTTTAAGTGGAAAAAAATAAGTGCCGGTACTCTCCTTATTAGTTCAAGATCATATATATGTATATATATATATATATATATATATATATATATATATATATATATATATATATATATATATATATATATATATATATATATATATATATATATAGAGAGATATATATATACAGAGAGAGATATCTATAGTTTTATTGTTCAGAAATGACAAAAGAACAAAGCCAGTTCTAAATCAAATCCTCATGAAAGAAATTCAAATTCACTCAGTCATCAGTTTAGTCACTAATTCTTCCCAATGCGTCCTCCCCTCATACCTGTAGACTCCATCACTGGATTCTATTTGTCTAAAAGACAATTCAGGACAGGACACCTCTCTATCTGTCCTCTCTTCTACACCTGGTTCATAATAAATGTCACAGGAGGCCTAGTGAAGATCTTCAGCTCTAGTCTAGTTAACTAGACCGTCAGTTCTGCTCTGCAGACTTTGAGTCTGGCTTACCTCATCATCTCCAACACCTCTACTGTCTTCAGCTCTGCAGCAGCATGAGACTGGAACATTTACTAAACACCCTGAGATTTATGCTCTGACATCTATTACAACCTTTAAATCTAAACTTCATCAGGTTATTATGTATAATAACTAGAGATGCTCCGATCACGTTTTTTGCTGCCGATCACAATACCAATCACATGGATTGACTATAAATTTCACATTGTAGTGATGATGAGGGCTAAAGGCTACTTGATCTGTAGAAAATGAACCATAAATCTCCTTCATTTGGATAAAAACAGGTTTTACTGACTTTTTCTAGGATGAAAAAATACAAAAACTTGAAGGCACCATGTAGACATCCATCCATCCATCCAGAAATCTATTATTTATAGATATATATTTACAATACCAATAGAAATCTATTATTTATAGATATATATTTACAATACCAATAGAAATCTATTATTTATCTATATTTAAATAATTAAACATGTTCTTGTGCACAAGATCCCCATTAATTAGTTTGTGGTTGAAATAACGTTTTGAGACAAATAGTTGTTTTTCTACCGCTGTTCAGACACAGAAAAGTTGACATTGTTTTGACACTCTGGTCCATTTTATGCCCCAAAAGAACAAACTTATTACTGACAATGATCTGATCATTACTAAAGAGTCTACCTGCTGCTCTCTCAGCTCCTCCTCTGTCCCTCCACCTGTCTGATCCACTGCGCCATGGCGCGCTGCTCCTCTCCAGCTGCGTCATGACGCACAGCTTTCCTCTCCATGAGTGCGCGAGCTCTCCGTCATTAATATTTAAATTATTGTCTTTTAATACCAATTTTAAGAATTATCTCAGCCCGAGCTCTGAGCCAATCATGGAGCGGTCCGTTCAGGGGACGCGAGTCTCCGCTTTTCCTCTCTCATCCGGTGTTTCACCAAATTCTGTCACCCTCCTGGAGTCACTAAATACAGCTGACAGATGAGTTCTCTCATCCACCTGTGTTTCTCCTGCACCGCCACCGCGCTCGCCCTCCGCACCTCCTGCCATGCGCTGCTCGTAATATGAGGCAACTACGGCCACCGGAAAAGCTCAAAATTATATTGATGTAACACAGAAAAACTCCCGGTACGGACCGAACGCTGGAAATAAGTGCCGGTACGCTGAGGGGTCAAATTTAGAAGTCCCGGTACGGCGTACCGTTCCGTACCGCCCCACTTAAAGCACTGGTGGTACGTAACATGACCATGGCAACCTGAACTCACAGATTTATGGACGTTTGACAATCTGGGGCTTTAATCATCTTTATATCCACGAACACTTTATTCATTTAGCTGTTCCTAAGAGACCAAGATTGGGGAGTTTCATCAGTCCAGCTGTAATTCTTTGAATCACTGTGTGTTTACGAGAGCTGTCCTCTTTTAACAGGCATCTACCTGCTTGTGAAGTCAAAGGCCTTCCAGTATGCCATGTGTAAGTGTCATAATGTTCTCCCAACTTTTCTCAGAAGAAAACCGTCATTTCAGGCCTTTTAAGTCTCTTGTTGTGACTGCAGATGTGGTCGTGGCCATCAATGGTGTGTGGATCCTTGTGGAGGCGTTCACATTGGATAGTAAGATGTCCTTCGTTAGTGCACACAGTTACATACACACACAGAGGAAATGTGCTGAACACTACAGTGATCTCTCACTTTGGTCATGC
This sequence comes from Callopanchax toddi, assembly GCA_006937965.1. Classification (NCBI taxonomy): domain Eukaryota; kingdom Metazoa; phylum Chordata; class Actinopteri; order Cyprinodontiformes; family Nothobranchiidae; genus Callopanchax; species Callopanchax toddi. The sequence goes on from SSNR01000235.1 coordinate 188,169, forward strand.
AGGTGGATACTCTTGGTCCAAATTTGTTCCCTTGAGTTACATTATCTTCCTGACGAGTGAGTAAACAGGCAATTTTGTAACTGCTTAAATTATAATAGGTTGAAGAATAATCATTCTACCTGTAATTCTTCCTTTTTTGTTAGTTTATGGTATCGAAGTGTTGTTGAAGATAACCGGTTTGGGGCCGATGGCTTATTTTAGCTCTGGCTGGAATCTGTGAGTAACATTTTTTTTAAATAAAAGCTTTTAACCTCAGTATGCATGTGCATGTTTAGATTCAGTGTTTTTATTCGTCTTAGTTCTTTTTTTAGAAATGTATTTAGGCATTTGAACGTTGTTTGTGTGTTTCCTGCTGATAATCCTCTCTGTGTTTATTCAGGTTTGACTTCTCTGTGACAGTGTTCGCCTTCCTTGGCCTGATCGCTCTCGTCTTCAATATGGAGCCCTTCTACTTCATCGTAGTTCTCAGACCCTTCCAGCTGCTCCGGTGTGCCTTCCTCAGTCTTTTAAAATCAGATTTACATATTTATATCATGTTTTAATAGGTATTTTGCTGAAAACTCCTATGTTGGACTCTCACAGGTTGTTTAAGATAAAGCAGAGGTACAGAAACGTGTTGGACACCATGTTTGAGCTCTTCCCCAGGATGGCGAGTCTGGGACTGACTTTAATCATCTTTTATTATTCCTTTGCCATTGTGGGCATGGAGTTCTTTGCAGATGTAGTTTATCCCAACTGCTGCAAGTGAGTCACGTCACACCTTCACTGTATGTGAAAATGTTTGAGCTACTCTGAACTTTTCAGGTGCTCATATTTTTTCATTCTGTTTTAAATTCTATTTTTTTGTATTCTGCCACTTTTAAACAAAATCAGCTCATAATGATTCAGTTTAAATCATCTTTATTTAACTTTTTTTTATCTCCTCAGTACCAGCACAGTGGCAAACTCCTACAGACAGATCAGCTTCACTGAAGGAAACCGAACGGTGTTGGTGGAAGGCTACTATTATCTCAATAACTTCAACAACATTCTCAGCAGCTTTGGTAATTGATTTTTAAATGTTCAATTAGAGGATCTAATATTTTCTGCCACAGAAATCTTAGGCTACACCTTATTTCGGTGCATTCAGAGAAAAAGTTCATTATTTTTATCCTGTTTACACTTACTTAACGCCAAGTTTGGAAGGTGATGTACCGGCATTTATTGTGCTTTCATTTTACCTGCAGTGACTCTGTTCGAGCTGACTGTGGTCAACAACTGGTACATCACCATGGTAACATGAAGTCCTGTTTTAGTAGCAGTCACCATCCTGCAGTTTTACAGCTTACCAGTAGGTGTTGATGTTTGACCGCTGCTGCGTTTGTCTCTCATCAGGAAGGAGTGACGTCAATGACGAGCCACTGGAGCCGTCTGTACTTCATGACTTTTTATATTGTTACCATGGTGAAGTACACATTTTCTTCATTTGAAATTTTGTTAATGATTCAGAAGATTCAGTGAGTGTGACTGTAAATGTCTGCTTCCAGGTGGTGATGACCATCATTGTAGCTTTTATTCTGGATGCGTTTGTGTTCCGTATGAACTACAGTCGCAAGAACCGGGAGCCAGTGGATAATCCAGAAGGTGTGTTAGTTTGTGCTAATAAAGAAAACCCATGTATTCATGCACAACATATATAAAGTTAACTGTTTAACAGATGTAATCCCTGTTTCCTCTGTTGATAGTCAGTGTGATGTTTGTGGTTTTGCTGCAGATGAGAACGGGATTGTGTTTGATGTGGACGTGAAGCGAGATGAAGCTCTGGCCACTCTTGATCTGTACAAACAGATGTCCCCTGGACCGTCCTCCCTCAGCTCGCTGGTACGAGTCCTACAGGCTATGGACCGGAGCGGGGTAAAAACACACACCGTCAACATTTCCCTCCTTTCCTTTGTAAACAATCTGAGCTAAATATCTCTCCCTGCTGCTTCACACACAGCACACGTCTCTAGTGTACCTGGGTCGCAGGTCGAGAACAAAAAGCGATCTCAGTATGAAAATGTATCAGGAAGAGATACAGGTGAGAAACCGATGAAAAAAATGCTGTTTCGCCCTGCAGTAGTTGCAACATTTTCTCTTGACTTGTATCTTGTTTTCCAGGAGTGGTATGCAGAATATTCCAGAAAAAAACGTTCTCAGCTGGATCAGAGCCTGAGAACAATAGGTGACAGTCCTGGATCTGACTCCTTTCCATTCTCAGAACCTGAGCTGGACTCACAGACTGATCAGCACAGCATTAACTAACACTGTTTGTAGGCCGTACAGACGTGTCCGCTCAAGAGAAGAAACCCTAGCACTTCCACTCCCGGACACTTATAGCCCTCAGTAGGGTGGGGATAAACCAAGGGTGGAGATAAGTTCATCCTGACCCCCTTCTAGACTAATCAGGAGCGCTGAACATTGTCTGTTGTTGGAGAATCACAACACAAGCTACCAGAAAGCGTCTAGTACCACGATCTGTTGTGCACTTGCACTACTGCGGGGTTTGTGTTATTGTATTGTAAATCATGTATTTAAACCTGATGCCTTAGTTTAACTACTTGTCTGACCAGTATTAACACAGATGTTACCTGTATTAGTTTAAGAATGAAAATAAATACCATTAACACTCCTTTAGCTCAGTCCAACCAATTTACAGTGTAAAGTTTCTCCTAATGGTCTCAGCAGACTCAAAGTATTTTATATTTAACTTCTCATTCTGTAATAAAAGGAGATGTGAATAAACTAATAGATGGATAAGAGATAAATACTGTGTTTATAACCAAGGGGGAATCTCATCTCTAATAGCAGCCCACAGAAATGCATCCACTAACACAAACAGTTATTTAAAAGCACAGGAAACAAAACTATACAACACTACAAATGTGGTATCGGAGAGTAATAAAAAATCTAAAAGCTCTTCTTCTCAATCGCTCCATTCTGGTGCACAGTGAGTGTGAGTGCCTGCTGTTGTTACAGCTGCTCTTCTGGCCACCCAGGACGCTGTGTGGGTGTCTGCTGTTCATTACGGCCCTCCCCACAACCATTTATAAAGACTCCAACCCATTACCAAACACTGAGCTAGCTTTTTCACCAACTTAATTCAGGTGCTTGTCTCTGTCACTCCAATTTTACATATGTGTACGCATCAAAGGAATCAAAGAAAAGAAGACAATAACATTAAAAAATATCTAACAGCTTCTATCAGATTATGTAACCACAGTAGTAATGATTTGAACAAGGGCCAAACACTGTTGAAGCTCTGCTTATCGCTGCGTTTAATGTCACACTTGTCTGCAATAAACGTTGAAACTTTTTTATTTAATGTCTACGGTCTCCAGCTCCCCCAGACTCAGCGTACATTCTTAACACAGCATGTTCTTTTTTTAATGCCATTTTAGGGTTTACAGATGCAACAGCACCTCCTGGAGTCATAAAAAATTATGGTCACAGAATTTAGCAAAACACCTGTTAGGGTAATGCCAGCAGTGTTATGTCAAGATTGGTTCCCCGTTCTAAACTATGACCTCATCTGTCCATCATTTCAACTGTAAAGATGCACAGCCCCTGCTTAAACTGTACACATTTTGATGTGTTTGAATTAAAATCATCATGAAGGGATGACTGAGTTACTGGGCAATTGTGTCATTTGTTTATTTTCCAACTGAATATTACCTTGACCAGTAAAATGTAGCCATAGAGATATATTTCCACTGCTACAATGGATTAAAAAAACAAACATAAACCCATAAATTCTCTTGGCAATTTTCAAAAATGTATAATTACTTCAATCACCAGAGTTGAGGTTAAACAGAAGCAAACTGATGGAGAAACAGGTTTAGATGAGGGGACACATCTCTACGTAACACCTGTATCAAATATCTCACCCCGTGTCTAACCCCTTTAAAACCCAGCAGGGTGCCTCTCGTGTTCATGACGGTGAACACTCCGGGTTCAGACAAACAAACAACACCACAGAGCTACTTGGACTTGCAGCCACAGAGCAGTGAACTCTCATAGTCAAAAGCATGTGTTGATGCATTGTAAAAATGCTTTTGACTATAAATTTAAAGTAAAAATAAAAACTTCCTTCCAAACTCTACAAAAGCAGCTTTGTTTAAATTCAAATATTTTTGCTTTACAGTAGATTAACATTTAAATTGCAACATTTCTAGATCGTCTCTCTGGACTCAAGTGTTCACAGCTCCAGTGAGAGAAACAGGAAGTAAAGGCACAGCAATGGGTTTTAGTCCTCCCTGAGTAGAAAACTCTTAGGTTGTTGTTAATCCCACTTTGCTTTTCTAGCTAACAGTGGGCTATTTGGTGCAGATGAAGACTGTTCCAGTGTTCCTTTCTTTTTCACAGAGTAAAATACTGTTCTGAGGTCAGGTCAGGTGTGGATTATGTTAAACTCTGTGAGAAGTGCAATGATGAGGAATATGACATAAAACACGAGGAGGAAGATCCCATATTTCCGACCCAAGTGGAATTTGTTCAGTGGGACGATGATAAAAGACAGAACCAAGGACAAACCCAGAGATCCTGCGAGGATCCAGGTCAAGAGCCCCTCTGTTTCAAACTGCGGAGGAAAGAAATGGAGATAAATATCCATCATTTTGATATTCTCCAAAACGATCTCATAATGGTGACGTCTCTGGATGTTAGAGAAACTACCTTGACATTAGACTTTGTTTCAATCATTTGACTGAGACATCCCAAACCCACTCCTAGCAGCATGTCTGAGAGAAATACTGTCAAGGCAGTCATCAATGCACGCTGATAATTTGTGTTTTATGCAAACATAAAGATAAGGATACTGAAAATGATGCCTCCGAAGCAGGCAGATATGGCCATGCGTGGATAGCCCTGCCGAGCAATGGTGATGTCAGAAAAACAGTCTGAAAAAGAGAAACGCCACACAGATCAGTGGGTGTTTAATGTTTGTTTGACAGAACAAGATCATATTTTTTTTCAGGTATTACCTCCGATGCTGTTGCCCCATGCCAGGAGAGTCAAACCCAGCACGGTGTTGCTGAGACTCAGAACCACACCGAGCATGTGCAGAAGGCCGACCACCTCTGAAGCTGCTGCGCTGATCAACAGTGCACTCACCACAAAACCCAAAAGTGCAAAAAGCTGGGGGACGTTAGATTAGACTCTATTATCACAACAAAACCTGCAGCAGCAAACTCACCTGCCTCTATGTGTGTGTGTGTGTGTATTCAATAACAAAATATATAATGAACCACCAAATTTTTTACTTAAGGAAAGTAAAAATTAAACCTATTAACTTTTGACGTTAACCTGATGACTGTCACAGCTCATCAACCTTAGCCAACACAAAACCGGCTCTAACGCTGCCATTTTTACTGATATTGAGCTAAAATGTTATGGTAAAAGCTGAGAGGCATTTACATCACATACTCCATGTTAGCACATTGTGCAAGATCTTGCAATAAAATTGTGTGCATTTTTTTTTCCAAAAACTGAACAAAATTGCTAAAAGTTCAACCCTCTGATGATGTGATATGCATTTCTTCAAGGAATACTTGACCTTTAATTATTCTAGTAAACACTCACTGAGTGATATTTGGGAGGATGATCATTGGTGGTTGTGCAGAAAACAATAGCACATAGAAACAGTCCCAGCAGAAGAAACAGCAGCCAGAGGGGAAACTGATCCTGGATCATTTTATCTGAATCTAGAACAAAAACAAAAGGAGAGTAATAAAATTATACAATAACCACTTATGTCTTCTTTTGTGCTTTTTATTATGTAAGTTGACGTGCTTACATTGTCCAGACTGGAAGACAAACAGACACACCAGAGGAGAAGTGATCAGATGGAACGAGTTTAACGGGCGACTCCAGTTCTTGTCTTCTTTGTCAGGATCCACCACGGGGACACTGAGTAGCAGCAGCACCTCCAGAGGCGTCTGACAGGCAGATGGTTAAAGCACATCTAGAGTTTTAGGTGCATTACTTCATAGAGTTTAACAGGTTAATATGCATACCTTGAGCACTTTAAAGACTTTCCAACTCAGTGATTTCCTCCTCCACTGCCTGCTGTCCACCGGGTTCAAAGAGCTCAGCAGGATGTGACTTGTGGACTCAGAATAAGGTAGAAGTGGTCTGTACTCTGACTCTGCAGGAGACAAACAGGTGTGGATGTCATAGTTCTGATTATTCAGAAAAGTACTGGAGTCCATGAGCCTGTTTATTGTTTGGTACAAAGGTGTTGAATTCCTACCGTACTCCTGCTGGATCGTTCCGTGTATCAGAGAACGATCGTCATCCTCATCATCCTCATCAGAGGAATCATACGAATTAGACTCTGCTTTAGAGAAGAAATAACAATTAAGAACAGTGGAAACGGGTTAGTTGTTTCATCTGAGTATTACAAATCTAACCTGGAGCACGTGGAACACTTTGGACATCTGAGTTCACAGAGTTTTTTTGTCGATTGTAGATGCAAGCGCTGATAATTACAGTCAGAACGTAAATCACATAGAGGGACAGGTAACCTGTCAAAACAAAATAAAGTACCATCAGACCTCACAGTCAAACACCTGGTGGGATGAGGAGTATTACTCACGTAAAAAATAAACAAAAATGACTCCATTTGTTTTCTTTATTTTATACTTTAGTCGTTAGTGTTTACAGTTCTTGACTTGCTTAATGTGTTTATGGAAATAAAATAAGGATTTAGTCAATTATTAACAAAAAAAATAAGCTGCCAGCAATACAAGGATAAAAGATACATATGCAAAATATACAGTATATATTTGAAAGTGCATGTATCTTTTTGTGCAGCCACAGAGAACAGTGAGTATAAAGGGATGGCTGGAGACTCTTTGAGCTGCTCTCAGGTGTTGATTCAGGACAGAAAAGGCTTGAGATTCCAGTCTGACGTGGTTGAAATGAGCGCCGCAACAAGACGGCATAAAGAACGTGATCTCTTAAAACTTTTAAAGGCAAACTATAGAAATAACAAAGACATACTTATTTCAGCCTGAGTCAAAAATACACACTGTTATCAAAAAATGCAATACATGAAGATGTGTGATTCTAAAATAAGCTGTTTAAACTTCAAATGTCTCACTTGTGTTGCAACTTTCCTCTAAATTTAACAGAAATCTATTTCGACATGGTCTGAAAACTGGATTACAGCAGCAAACAACACAGAGGAGTCATAACCTGCTATCAGGAAGCTGTGGGTTTTGTCCAATCTACAAGGGAGTTCTTTAAAGTATAATTAAAGGACAAACTATAACCCTATTGTTTATCTGTTATGACATCCACCCTGGAGGAGATGTGTGTGTTTGTGTGTACCCAGTGATTCTCCCAGAGTCGTAGTTGCTCTGTAGAGCATGAGGAAGGTCCAAAACACTGCACACATGTAGAAGATGACATCACGGAGAAAAGGACGAGATGCCACGGTGAAAGGTTTGATCAGCGCAATGCTGCCTGCAACAACTGTGGTAACAAATATACCAGCTCCTGCAAAAACACAGGTTTCATCATTTAATTAAGGATTGCTTATAGTTTATTTTTGTCTAAATGAGAGAAAGGAGAGTCTGTGTACCAAATAAGGCTCCCACAGCCAGACCAGCAGTGTGTGGATGGGAGAACGCCACCATGGCACTGAAGATATCTGGAGCGCCATTACCCAGGGCAAGAAATGTCACACCCTCAGCACAGATCGCAGTTAAAGAAATAAGATCACACACATACACAAAAAACAACATTTATCAGCGCTCATACGTACTGGAAAGGAATCAGAAAACTAAAGACCTGCTGCAGCAGGTTTAAGGGTCAGAGAAAGGATACAGCCACGTTATGAGTGAGGTGGAGACTGGAGGAGATGGCTGACAGGTTGGGACAAAAACTGGGAGATAAAAAAACACATTTTTATCTTCAAAGTGTCCACAAGGCATTTAACAGCAGCTTATCTACCATTCAGCTAGAATTCAAAGTAAATGGGTTAAGAACAGAACAGAAGTTATTGTGCTTCCTGTGATCAAATCTAAAAATCTTAGACCTCATTTCAACTCTCTTTACGGTCACGTGACTCAAATTCACGTGACTGTTAAGCTGAAAATGCTGAGATCTGTGTGTGTGTGTGTGTGTGTGTGTGCGCGCGCGCACAGGCATGCATGCAGTCTGCTCATGTGGTCTTTCTCTTTCTGAAACTTTAAACATATTGTGAGCAGGTGATGGTGGAGGGCTTCAGAACGGAGACTTACAACTTGGAGGCAGTGAGTCCAAGAACGACAAACAGAAAGAACAGCCATAAAATCTGTGGAGAGACACAGTTAGGCCATCAACACTGTAGTTAAATGACACACACTAAGTGAGCAAACCTATAAACCAGAGAGCATACACACAGCCTCACTTCTCCACACTGATCTCTTTGTTCCTATAACCAGTGGACACAGTTTACCCACATTTTCATGTCTGCTCAGTTTCACTTGGTGTTTCCAAATTAGAGAGTTTCTTAAGTGAGACAATGTGATTATGGTGCAAAGAGGCAAACTGAGGAACTGCGAAATCATGTTATTTAGCAAACAGTGAAATCAAATTTCAGATGACTGAACATTCCTGCTTCTCCCTCAGTTAAAACAACGTCCTCTTTATTTGGTGGCGTTCCACGAGCAGGTCTTACACAGAAAGTGATGGTGAGAGGAGTGAGGTCGGGTCGTAACAAGCAGAAGGCCAGATCCAGGTAGTGGATGAAACTGTCCTCCATGTCACAGTCGGGCGTCCTCCTCACGAACGCACAGCGTTCTGCGGCGCTGTAGTTCATCACAAGGTCGCACTGCACAGACAAGTGAAAGAAAACACGAGCTTTCCACGTGATTATCAAAATGACAAAACACGTTGATAACAGAGTAAAGGTAGGAAAAATGAATCATTATAATGACTTAGTGATGTGTAGATAATAAAAATATTTCCTGGTAAAGCTGCCTAAACAAACAGCACTGTCTGCACATGACAACTCTGCAGCATGTTTACAACAAACTCCTTTATAGAACTTCAATCACACAAATTAATACTGATGGCATAAAACATGTGAGCTTAATAAACATATAATAAATCCTCAGTTACAGCACATTTGTAACTCAAAGATCCTTTTTGTGATCTTTGAATTTTCATTTTAATCTGGTTTTATGAGTAATTTGAGTAGTTCTGCAATGGAATAATCTCACTAAAGATACTAAGCAGACTGCAGTCACATGGTTAATATCTGATTTAGGATTATAGTTCAGACTAGTTTATGATAAAAAAAATAAAATACAGCTCTATCAAAATTAATTTATAGAGATTGATATGATCCGAATAATTTTAGGTGTTATTTTAGCAAACAAATTGCACTTAGTAGCTCAGCAGGTAGAGCGCTCTCCTGGCAAAAAGAAGGTTGTTGGTTCCATTCCTGCTCCTTGTGTCCTAGGAAATGACACTTCACCCACCCTGTCTGCTGGTGGTGTTCTGAAGGTAGCGCCTGGTGCATGGATGGAGGCTTTGCTTCTGTGGCTAGCTAACTGCCATCATGAATGTGTGGAGTTTGCCCTGAAAGGGTTTATTGCATGCTGGGTTCAGTATCTAAACATGAAGGGAACTACAAGGATGGAGTCAGTAGGGAAGTTGGGGGGAGGCATTTCCTCTTTTCAGGGTGCTGGCAACAGAAAATTGGAAGAGGGGGCTCCTGATTTGGGGGGCATCGCCTGGAGATTTAATCCTGAAATACAGTGTGGTTTGACTGGCTGACTGGGAATCAAAGGGAAACTTTTTTTTTGTATTGTAGTCGATAAATCCACTCTGCTGAGGAAAGAGCTTTATGGATGAAATATTATGATATCTGGGATATATTTATTGAGATGATCATCAATTACATCTTGCAGAAATAAATCCTAATCGTTGGGAATGAATGCATAAAGCAATACAGCATTAGCAAAGGAAATGGAGAAATCACAACATAACTTTTAATGGTTTCAGCCAAAAGGCACGAGACAGTTTATAAACACTGATGCTGATTGGTCTTAAATGATTAATTTAATGTCAGTTTAACTGATGAACCAATCCCCTGTGGTTATATCGTCTTAGATAAAAACATCTGTCCTAATATTAGAGGCTAAACCATTGAAGAACCAGTCTGACAGACCTGACTGTATTCATACCTGTCTCTTATTAATCATGTGACACCGCTGAGCACGGTTGACTAACTTAAGGTATTTGGTCCCTGATTTTCCCACAGTGAGGCTAGATAAACTAGTTAAGTCTCACTGACCTCATCGTTGTTGTTTCCTGACATCATGGTTAAAGTGGAACCGGAGGACCCTCCGGACAATCCGACACCAGTCGGGCTGCTGAGGTTCTGGAAGCCCGAGACGAACCGCTGGCCGTACGGCAGCACCAGGAAAAGTGACAGAAAAACAAAAACAGACATGGCTGACTTTATCCAGGAGCTGCGTTCATGGTGGCGTTCCTGTAGATCTGGCTGATTAAATTCAACTAAATCAGAAAGTCTGTTGTTGTTCAACTGCGGTCAGACCAGGTTCCACTTCGAAAAATACGTTAGAGCCAGCCTCCACTAGGTGTTATAGCGCGACACCACTAAGCATTACGGTATTCTGGTTTACGACCGATTACAAATTAAAAGCATACCATTGCATGTAGAATTTCAAAATTAAATGTCGGCAATGAACAATTGCATAACCACTATATTGATAATCATCTAAAAAGAAAACTGTATGCTATCTCAGGCTCATTCATTTTAACAGTACACCGTCCATTAATGTTTCAACAACTCCTCATCTTGAGTTTCAAAATAAAAGCCTTTCAAACATGGCCAAATATAATAACCATATAATCATATTAAAAGAAAACCGTTCTTTCCATGCTAATTTCTGTGCAAATTAAAAGTACATACACGAACTTGGGATAACAGATATGGTTTATGTGGTAGGATATTGTGATTAATTTAGAAATTCCACATCAGATGTGACTAAAAATCTTACGGTTTCAATTATAGAGACTAGTTTGACGGTTTAAAAATGCATATCCTTGTTGTCAATGGATGATGGGTGGGGAAAGACGATGCGTAAACCTGAATACCGTAATGCTTAGTACTCCCGCGCAATAAGAACCTAGTGGGGACTGGCTTGACCTCATTTTTCTGACGTGGAGACTGGCCTGAACGCAGTGTTGTTCACGCGGAGGTTTTATTTCATCGTGTGCTTATAATCACCGGTAGTTCAGACCTCTGTAAACGCTGAGCGATCAGACTCGTTCACATTCCTTTAAACTCCGCCTGCTGTTTATCTACCAAATGGTGCGTTCATGGACTCCGTAAAACTCAGAACTTTCAATGTCAGAGACAAATTTGTATTTTCATTTGAGTAGGAAACTATTATCAATATCAAAATAAAAATGTATGTGCTTTGCTACAAGTAACCCCATTATTTTGAAAAATATGTTGCCTGCTTATGGAGGATTGTAGAACTTGTATATTGTGATAATTAGCCAGCAGCGAAGTGGGAGTGTCTCATTTAATTCTAAACAGAGGGGGAACTGTATATGATATACAGCCATTTAAAGAACCATTGAACAGTGATAGCTTTCAGTTCATTTACACGTTAGAATTACACGAACCAATCAGATCTGAGATCAGGTGAGAGCCAGGCGTTTCCCGTCATGCCCTCGGTTGTGCAGCCGGTGGAGAGCAACTGCAGCGCCTTGCTCCAAAATCTGCGGCCGCCTTGATCTCGTCTCGTCTCATCTCGTCTTCTTCCGCTTATCTGGGTCCGGGTCGCGGGGGCAGCATCCCAATTAGGGAGCTCCAGACGGTCTTCTCCCCAGCCACTTCTACCAGCTCCTCCAGCAGGATCCCAAGGCGCTCCAGGGCCAAACCAGAGATATATTTTCTCCAGCGTGTCCTGGGTCGACCCGGGGGCCTCCTGCCGGCAGGACATGCCTGAAACACCTCCCTGGGGAGGCGTCCAGGGGGCATCCTAACAAGATGCCCGAACCACCTCAGCTGGCTCCTTTCGACATGGAGGAGCAGCGGTTCTACTCCGAGTCTCTCCCGGATGTTCGAGCTCCTCACCCTATCCCTAAGGCTGAGCCCGGCCACCCTGCGAAGAAAACTCATTTCGGCCGCTTGTATCCGCGATCTCGTTCTTTCGGTCATTACCCAGAGCTCATGACCATAGGTGAGGATTGGGAGGTAGATCGACCGGTAAATCGAGAGCCTTGCTTTCCAGCTCAGCTCCTTCTTCACCACAACAGACCGGTTCAGCGTCCGCATCACTGCAGACGCTGCCCCAATCCGCCTGTCGATCTCCCGCTCCCTCCTTCCCTCACTCGTGAACAAGACCCCGAGATACTTGAACTCCTCCACTTGAGGCAGGACCTCTCTCCCGACCTGGAGTTGGCAAGCCACCCTTTTCCGACCAAGAACCATGGCCTCAGACTTGGAGGTGCTGATCCTCATCCCAGCCGCTTCACACTCGGCTGCGAACCTCCCCAGTAAGAGCTGTAGGTCAGAGCCTGATGAAGCTAGGAGGACCACATCATCTGCAAAAAGCAGAGACGAGATTCTCCTGTCACCAAACTCGACACCCTCCACACCACGGCTGCGCCTAGAAATCCTGTCCATAAAGGTTATGAACAGGACTGGTGACAAAGGGCAGCCCTGGCGGAGTCCAACCCTCACTGGGAACAGGTCCGACTTACTGCCAGCTATGCGGACCAGACTCACACTCCTCTGGTACAGGGACTGAATGGCCCTTAACAAAAGACCATCCACCCCGTACTCCTGGAGCGTCCCCCACAGGGTGTCCCTGGGGACACGGTCATAAGCCTTCTCCAAATCCACAAAACACATGTGGATTGGTTGGGCAAACTCCCATGACCCCTCCATCACCCTAGCGAGGGTAAAGAGCTGGTCCACAGTTCCACGACCAGGACGAAAACCACATTGCTCCTCTTCTATCTGAGGTTCAACTATCGACCGGACCCTCCTCTCCAGGACCCTGGAGTAGACCTTTCCAGGGAGGCTGAGGAGTGTGATCCCCCTATAGTTGGAACACACCCTCTGGTCCCCCTTCTTAAAAATGGGAACCACCACCCCGGTCTGCCACTCCACAGGAACTGCCCCCGATGACCACGCAATGTTGCAGAGACGTGTCAACCACGACAGTCCTACAACATCCATAGCCTTGAGATACCCAGGTCGGATCTCATCCACCCCCGGGCCACCGCCACTGCGTAGTTTTTTGACTACCTCAGCGACTTCTGCCCCAGAGATTGGACAGTCCGTCCCCAGGTCTCCCAGCTCTGGTTCCTCATAGGAATGCGTGTTGGTGGGATTGAGGAGCTCCTCAAAGTATTCCTTCCACCGCCCGACTATAGCCCCAGTTGACGTCAGCAGCTCCCCATCCCCACTGTAAACAGTGTGAGCGAGTTGCCGCCTTCCTCCCCTGAGGCGCCGGATGGTTTGCCAGAACCTTTTTGGAGCCGACCGATAGTCTTTCTCCATGGTCTCACCAAACTCCTCCCACGCCCGAGATTTTGCCTCGGAAACTGCCACTGCTGCACTCCGCTTGGCCCTCCGATACCTGTCTGCTGCCTCTGGAGACCCACAGACTAGCCATGCCTTGTAGGCCTCCTTCTTCAGCCTGACGGCTCCCCTAACCTCTGGTGTCCACCAGCGGGTACGGGGGTTACCGCCACGATTGGCACCAGCTACCTTGCGACCACAGCTAGCAACAGCCGCCTCAACAATCGCAGAGCGGAACAAGGCCCATTCGGACTCAATGTCCCCCACTGCTCTCGGGACGCGGTCGAAGCTCTGCCGGAGGTGGGAGTTGAAGACCATCTTGACAGGCTCTTCTGCCAGGCGTTCCCAGCAGACCCTCAATATACGTTTGGGCCTACCAGGTCTGCGTAGCATCTTCCCCTGCCATCTGATCCAACTCACCACCAGGTGGTGATCAGTTGACAGCTCCGCTCCTCTCTTCACTTGAGTGTCCAAAACATACGGTCTCAGATCAGATGATACAACTATAAAGTCAATCATCGACCTGTAACCTAGGCTGCCCTGGTACCAGGTGTACCGGTGGGCATCCTTATGTTTGAACATGGTGTTTGTTATGGCCAAACTGCCACTTGCACAGAAGTCCAAAAACAGAACACCACTCGAGTTCAGATTGGGCGGGCCGTTCCTCCCAATCACGCCCCTCCAGGTCACGCTGTCATTGCCCACGTGAGCATTGAAGTCTCCCAGCAGGACTATGGAGTCCCCAGTAGGAGCGCTATCCAGCACTCGTCCCAGGGACTCCAAAAAGGGTGGGTACTCTGAGCTGCTATTTGGAGCATAAGCACAAACAACAGTCAGGACCCGTTCCCCAACCCGAAGGTGCAGGGAAGCTGCCCTTTCATCCCCCGGAGAAAACCCCAACATACAGGCAGAGAGTCTTGGGGCTAACAGAAAGCCCACCCCAGCCCTCCGCCTCTCACCCGGAGCAACTCCAGCAAAGAAAAGTGTCCAACCCCTCTCAAGGACTCGGGTTCCAGAGCCAACGCTATGTGTCGAGGTGAGCCCGACTATATCTAGCCGGTATCGCTCAGCCTCTTCCACAAGCTCCAGCTCCTTCCCCGCCAGAGAGGTGACGTTCCATGTCCCGATAGCCAGTTTTCCTGTCCGGGGATCGGACCGCCAAAGCTCCCGCCTTGGTCTGCCATCCGATCCACATTGCACCGGACCCTTCATGTTCCTCCTGCAGGTGGTGGGCCCACAGGTGGATGAGCCCATGTATCCAGTTCGGGCTGGGCCCGGCCGGGCCCCATGGGCGAAAGCCCGGCCACCAGGCGCTCGCTCACGGGCCCCAACCCCAGGCCTGGCTCCAGGGTGGGACCCCGGTAACCCTCCGGGCCGGGTACACTGGCTCGATGATTGTACTTGCATGAAGAGTCTTTTGAACCGTTCTTTGTCTCACCCCTCACCTAGGACCAATTTGCCATGGGTGACCCTACCAGGGGCACAAGTGCCCCAGACAACATAGCTCCTAGGATCATTAGGGCACTCAAACTCCTCCACCACGATAAGGTGACGGTTCACGGAGGAG